>APFE030186300.1:9242-51442 GCA_000404065.3 Pinus taeda | reverse complement strand
TGGGCGATTTTGATTATACAAATAAAAATTTATGATATATTTTCGTTGTTAATTTAAGTTAAATATGTTTTGTTATTAACTGATGTTATGTGTTTCTATTTTTCAGGAAAATTGCATCAAAGAAAATTTCTGTGAATCTTTCTGGACCAAAGACTCTTAAAGGTGCATCTTCAAGAAACATTGGTGAACGAACTCCGCCTAAGCTCATGGCTACAAATCTTTCAAGTGCCTCAAGTGATAAGAAGATGATTTCAGACTGGAAGGATTCAAAAGAGGTGAAATTTCCATCAAGAATCTGGTATGTGAAAGAAAAAGAGAGCACTCATGTGAATTTATATCTATATATTGATATACTAAATGATAATGGAATTTTTGAGGTGATGGGAAGAGTCACAGATATGTGTTCGGGACCAAACACTGAAGTTGTTTACATATTTACAAAAGCTCCCAAGTCACATGAAAGGATTAAATACCGGCTATCATATTTGTTGTATCACACGAGAGAGGTATCTACAAAGTTGTGTAAACAAATCATAAATGAGATGACACAAAACTTCGTAATTATTATCATTTATATTTGTGTTTGCGTTTTTGAAAGTGTCTCGCTATATTTTTTTAACTTTGTTTTTATTAACATATGATATTTTGTTTGGATGAATTTTATTGAAAGTTGTTCAATTAGGTTGGGAGGCATTCATTTCATAGAGCATGATATCATGAAATTTGTCAGTAGTTTTTACTCAATGTTAGAAGAAGATATGGAAAACAAGAAAAATGTAGTAATTGATGATGCTACAAAACTACATCCAAAGAATTAGAAAAAAAGGCCTCTGATGGATAAATCTAGCAAGGGTAAACAAGTTACTTTTGGGGACGATGAAGTTGAAACTGACAGTGAAGCATATGTTTCCATTACTGAAGATGACATTGGAACTGAGAAGAGCCATAAAAGACCAAAAGTAACAATGCCCAAGAATAAATCTGTTGAGAATGTTATGACGAAGAAAAGTAAAGTTGAAGATTTTGAAGTAGTCATTACTAGCAGTCAAGAACCTAGTGAAACTTCAAAAGAAAGCAGAGAAATCATTACACCAGGCGCTGATTTAGGTGATGGTATTATCAAAACAAAACAAAATGCCATTCGATAGAATTTGACAAAGAGAAACTTAATTGATGGTGGTCGTACATTTCAGCGTAATGTCAGACAAATCTATAAGGCAAGTGAAGCACAATGTCAATACCAAGTAAGAAAGCTACATCATCTGCATGTTCACAACATGAAGACATTAATGAGGTACAATCCATATGCTCATGTGGTTAGTTATGTGCTTCTTGTTGATCCACTTCAAGTTCCCAACAAATAAACATTTGATAAGTCAAAATGTTTTGAATACAATTATTATGTGCTTGGGGGGAACCATTCTGTAGAAGCTCAAAGACAATTTATGGAGGAATATCCTGATAACCCACGTTTTGAAACAATGAAATGTATCATTTATGCTGGTTTATCAGATACAAAAGCAAAGTTAGTGGCATGGGATCATAATTCAGATAATGAATATAGGATGTCTATGACTTTCATCCAAAGGGTTAGATTTATTCATAGTGAATTTCAAGAAAAATGTGGCGGGGATAGAATAAATGTTACTGCAGATTTCCGAAAGGAATGTTGTATGGAAATAGGCTATCAAATTGAAGAGAAAACCAATTCAAAAGGTGGAAAAGGCAACAAAAATAGTGATTTATTCAGAGGTGTTGATAACATTTTCAATTGGCATTTAGAATTGGAGATGTTTGGAAGTTGATTGATGAGATTTTTAGCATGTGGGAAGACATTGCCATTAAAAACTAGAGGGTCAAAAAGTCTAAGCCATTGATATGTAGCAACAATAAATTAGCTCCTGAAATGAAGCAACTTCCAGATGATATGACTATCACACCTTGGAGGGCGATGCAAGGAGTGAAAGATGAAAAGATTGTCAAAACAATATTATCTCGTGTGAAGTCAAGGGAATTATCATTGGAGGAAATGTCTGAAGAATTTCAGAAGTAAGTTTGTTGAATTATTTTTATTTATTTCTAGATTATATTTATCTTTTAAATAAAACATGTTGTTCTTGGTAGTATTTGTTATACAAATCATAATATTAACTTTTTGTTGCTTTATCTATGCATTCACAAAATTTACATGAAAATTCAAGAACAAATGGTTAAATTGTTGAATGAAGATAGTTGGGATGATGTTGTATGCAACTATCCAGATTCAAGTTCTACATCAACATTAAAGCTTTTTATCTTGCATTTAAAAAGGTATCTTGATTTATACATTCATTTTTATTCATCTATGTACTATTTTTAATTTATAACTTACACATATATCTATTTATTTTATAAAAGATGAGGAAGGATGATAATGGAGCACCAGATAGTTTCAAAACCTTTATTGAAAAAATAAAGATCGAAAGACTAAGGAAGAAACATATTAAGAATGTTGAACTTGATCCAAATCTTAATCATTTTATTTGGAATGGGCTAGATACTCTTCAATATCAAGTAATACAAGGTGACTGTGAAGACATTGCTAAACTCATACCTAAAAGGGATTATGCCCTAGTCATTGCAGATATTCCCCATGGTTTCAATATTCCAAACATTGACTATGATAGTGACCCTTATACTTAGCAATCTCTTAGTAAAGTGGTTGTGGGATTTGTAGAAGTCACGTCATCACCATTATGGAGATTTGTGACATTTCATTCAGACACACAATTGGTAATGATATTGTCAAGCTTCAAGGGGAAAACAAATTCAAAGATGCAGCTTACATGGTAAGACGTTTAAAATGTATATTTGATTAATGTCGAAAAATTCATTTATGTACAAGTTAATTGAACTTTTACTATTTCATGTTACAGGCAAAAGTCAAATCTTCTTAACAATGAAGATCAAATATTCATAAATGGTTGTGAGTTCATTCAGATTGATAGTTGGGCAAAAGATGATAACCATATGTCTATGATTTTTAATTAGGTAGACGGAAAGAGTCATAGCCAAATACTAACTTATAATGTTGTTGTGAGAAAACTAACATATGAAGACAAAGAAGAAAAAGGAGAGATGGTTAACATTTATCAAAAACCACAATTATTGATTAACTGTCTTATAGACATATGTTCAAATGAAGTAGATTGGGTTCTGGATTTATTTTCTAGCTCAAGTAAGTTTTATTATATGGAATTGAATTTCAATATGTTATTTTTTAATTAATGTCATTGTACTAATTTAGTTCATTATTTCTTTTGTGCTTGATAATTAGGTACAACACTAGCATGTTGCCTTCAAAAAGGAAGAAATTGCATTGCAATTGAAAAATATCCAGTACAATGCAATTTCATTCAGCAAAGAATTAATGTTCTTCAATTTCTTCCAGATGCAATGCAAGAAATTGGGTTGAAGAAAGGGGACTTTAATGAATCACGTGTGGCAAAAAAGGCAAAGGAACCCCAACCACCATTACATGGAATGTTTGGAAAGACATACATTGGGAGATTTGCATACATCAAAGATCCATCTGAAGAGGAAAATGATCAAAAGGAAGCATAAAATATTGTGGAAGAAGACAATGATGAAACTCTAGAGGACGAAGAGTTTGGATTACGTCACATTGTTGATTAAATTTAAGCTATGCTTGGAAATCAAGCTTTCCAATGTTTTGAATTTGACATTTTATGAGAAGAATAAACACTCAATTAGGGTTGTTATGCATTCAAGATTTGTAATATGTGACTTTCGCATTGATTTTTAAGTTAATCATTATTTTTTGAAACAAAAAAGTGATTATTATTATTTTTTTGACATGAAATTCATAAAATAAACTATTCTTTAACCATTTTTAGTTAAAATGTTCGTATAAAAAATGTGATTTTGACATGTCAATTCTAGTAAAAAATTATTAAAACGTGTAGTTTTTTTGTTATATTTATGTTAAAAATGGTTATTTTTATGTCCATTGTTAAAAAATATTGTTTTTTAGAAACAATTATTTCATGTGGATTGAAAAATTAATTAAAGATGTATAAAGATGTAGAATATCGAAAATTCAAAATATCGACATTCTAATCTAAAAAACGCAAAACAATAAAAACCTCACTACAAAAAAAATAAAATTAAAATAAAAACCAAGAAAATATGAAGAAAACGACCACTTCAAAAATTATCAAATTTACAAAATAATTATTTACATTTTATACATTAGAAAATTTAAAGCCAAAAAACAGGTCTTTTAAAAAAAGGGTCTGATGCAGAATACCCACTTTTTCAAATCAACATGAAAATCACTACCATTCTAAAATGTAATGTACATAAAAAATATTGAAGTGTCAAAAACTATGCTCTAAAAAAAACATGTGTGTTCTGCATCACCCCTTTTCAAAATTAGGTCACTTTTTTGCTATCTCTATGAAACGGGTAATAGTATCAGATCACGTTTCAAAGTTTACATTGATTATGGAAAGAAGCTGAAATTTTCTGCTAGAGGAAGTGTCCCTAATGCTTTAGAGAGGGAGACCTTCAACCTGGAAAATGGAGTTCTACAGCCTGGGATGGTTTAAGGATGATCACCGACTCTGGAATGCTTAATGAAATTCCTAGAACTCTTACAGAACTGGCAAGAAACTGAAGTCTTTTTCTAGAGGAAGTGTCCCCAATTCTTTGAAGAGGGGAAGCTCAACCTAGAAATGGAGGTCTCAACCTTGCATAGATGGTTTAAGGCGGACCACCAACCAAAGGCATTCTCAAGGGAATCTTTGTCTCTAGCCACAAAATTGAATTTGGTATGGTAGGTTGTGGCTCAGCGTTGCTTGATGTGTATTTGAAGCTTGTATATGACCATCACTTCTCCTCCCCATCAGATACAAGGTAAGAATGTAAAGAGATCTTAGTTTTAAGACTATTCAATACCTTCTAACATATGATTGAAATATCTTCTTGGTTGTTGAGCCCCATTGTCAAGAAGCGATCCATCTAAGGTAAATCTTTGTTCTTGCAGGAGGCATGTTTTGAAGAATTTGTTTAAATAATGAGTACACTAATCACAATACTTGCACAAATGAAGATCAAAAAAATGATCTTTCACATGGCCGACTCAGTCACAATGTTGGCATTTAACAATCTGTTGTGGTTGCTGTGGAAGAGGCGTAGAATTCGGAACAACTGAAGGTTAATTTTCATGAAGAAACCAAACATTATGGAATTGGATGGGCTTTGAGTAACCTATAATATGAAAGGACATATCCTTGTCATATCCAAGACCAATTTTGTGCTTGTTATGGACAAGCTCTTCCCAAGGTATGAAGATGGGTTTAGGAAGTGTATGCTGAATTTTTACTTCTTTTTGCAAATTTTATCCTTCATTGGGCACTAGCTCTTAATCAACTTCAACATTATTGACTTGCTGCCGATGTTATTTGTCCCAGTGTTCTGAACAAAATAGGTTCATAATGGAAACTCTTATGTTTTAATTCCTTTTGCAGAAGCTAAGATTCAAGCTCCTAAATTCTTATTTTTTCGTGTGTACTCTGTAGATAGGTTTTAATATCACAGAGAGTGTTCTTGTTGATTTTTACTATATCATGATCAGTGGAATGTACCATAGCTTTTAGAAACTCTAATATCTCAGTGATTTTTTCCATTTTCTTAACACCTCAAGCTTATGAAAGGAGGGGTTTCAACTTCTCAATGGTGCACAGTTCATTACATGTGATAATGCTAATGCTAATAAAGGCAATGTTGGCCAACATTTAACACTGTAAGTGTGCATCACTCTATAGTGCTTCAAATCTCTTCTTAACAACTAAGTGGCTAGCAAATCAATTATATTGGTATATAAACAATGGCATCTCTATAAACAAACAACTTTATAAACAATGGTAGCATTATAAGCAACACACACATATAAAAATCAACTCTTTGATTGAGCGATAGAGATGGACCTGGAGCAGCCTTAATTATTCGTTGATCTACGCTCCCCTCCTTCTCCTCCTCCTCCCACTATACTCCTAAAGGATGAAATATCTCATGAAACGTTGAAGGACCTCTCAGAAAGAGGCTTTATCTGTAGGTTTCAAGGAGGTTTCTACCCTCAGTCAGATAAATTTCTAATATGGAAGGACAATCACTGGTATATTAGTAGTATTTCCAATATAATATATATATATAATTATATATATATATATATAATATATATATATATATATATATTATATATATATATATAATATATATATATATATATATATATATATATATTATTGTTTTTTCTCCAGAGGATTCATTTGCATACTTTTTAAGAACAATTGGTTTCAGGACTTCGTATTTAATAAACATTATACTCGAGCGTAGTGGATTTTGTGTAGAGATCAAGGGAGCCACTGGTCTTGCATGATCAAGAGTTGCCTGTTGTAGATGAAACTTTAGCACCCCAACTTTGACCCCAAAACAGAAAAATTTGATACACTTACAGTATTGGTTATATTGGTTAGGCTCCCTTTTGGCGACTTTGATCGTCTTCATGAAAGATTCAGCTTTCATACATAGCTGCTACTAGTGATACCATGGTGACGACGTCATTCCAGCTATAGAAGTAGGAGCATTATAAGATGGAGAATTTGGAGGAACTGTTGCGGAAGGGAAATTCATTTTTCCATCGAAGAAGATGGGATGATGTGGAGATGAGGCTGCAGAAGATGAAATTCAGCTTGGCATTAGAGGATTGCAATGCTACCCTTCAAGTCAATCCCAACCATGCCAAATCGCTCTCCAGGAAAGGTTGAGCTTTGCATGGGCTACAACCAATTACATGTGTGGTACAGAAGGAAGAATGGTAACACTTTGGGGGTATAATGAAGTCGAGGCGTTTGGGAAATTTTTGTTGCCATAAAACCAATCCAATGAATAAAATTATCGAAAAGGAGATAAATGAGCCCCTCGATATGTTGGTGGGTGAAATAAATGCTAGAAATGGGTTAGTCGATAGTACTATAGTGGATCTTGGGAAGAGAATTCTTGGTCATAGAGGAAACTTTGTTCATATTTCATTCCAATGCTAATACAACCTTACTTAATTTACAACCTTTCAATGCACTAAAGAACATATAACACTCCTCTCAACGCTCATGGTTTATCAAGTCACTAAACAACATGTTTGCAGTAGTAATATGTTTTCATATGCCACACCATACACCATTACACAACCTTGTGTATTGAATGCAACATACAATACGACTATAGTTTAGCGCAGAGAGCTAACACTGCCTTCAACTTCACCATCTAGCTTTCACAACCAGCGTATGCAACAACACACAGGTCATAGTAGATGTAAATATAGTTCACAACATAGAAATAAAATATCCAACATATAATAAGAATTCGGTAGGTGAGACCAATTTATGTTGCATTCCTTTGTGCATTTGCTATGCAGCGAAAAATGACGTGGTATAGGTCTAGGTATATGTAACACTTGCTATAATAGGAGACAGATATGGATAATGTTAGAATAAGAAACATAGATTGACAATGTCATAATAGGAGATGGGTATGGAGAACACTAGAATAAGAAATGACTCTAGATAGACTACCACACAAATGGGTAGAAAACACCACAATTGCTGAGACAGTAAAAAATATAGATACTACTAGAAACCACTTATATTGAAGGAATCTCTGAGTAGTAGCGAGCATAGAAATAGATAAAACCTCTAGAGGATAGAGTCACTCGCAGGAGCGTTATATGAAGTGTTAGCTAAGAAGGTTATTTTTGCTATTTCAAGACTATAGACAGCGCAGAGACTAGGGAAGGAAGTAGATCACAAATGGACAATTTTGCACAAAGGTAGAGAAACTCCCAAAATCACTGCACCACAAAACTAGTGGTTCAAATTTGCGCAGGGAAAGAAGGAACCTGCTCTGATACCATGTTAAAGACAACAATGGTGAAGACAAAAATTTGACTCATCAACATTGAATGCATTATTACTCACAATGATATACATTTTATAATACATTGGAATGATCATTGGATTCCATATTCTAAGGTCTCTTGGATTCCATTTGACAGTTTATCTTCCACACCATAATCCTTAGAGGATTAGGTGTCCAAAAAGATCCTTACCATCAAACTTGTCAAGATATTTCGACACATAGGAAATAACTAAGTATAACTTGGTCTAGTGTATAGTTAGGGGAAGTGTGTTTCTTTAGTATGTACCTTTTGTAACTTACAATCTGACAATCATGATATGTTCTATACATGAAGTGATCTGATGGTTCATTCTCTTCTTGGTAATCCTGACATTTGATATGTGGCTTAACACTTTATTGGTCCATGATCTCTATTTAAAGAGCATGGAGGGTCATTTGTCTAGTGAATGTTTATGAGAGAAGCTTATGTAAATTTTCTTTCTTTTACATTAATAAATTACCTGAAGTGGTCACGTTGGCTTAGGCCATGGATTGTTTCTCTCTTTGAGGATTTTAACCACGTTAATAATATTGGTGTACTGATCTATGATCTATTTGTGAGAAGTGTCGTTTGGTGTTCTATCTAAGGAACTTACCCTGTAAATTCCTACATGGTATTAGAGCTATTTAAGGGTCGCATCCATTGGTTATCCAAATATGAAGCCAGTACAACTGCATTCGACTGTTTTTTCCTAGACCTATTGTTTTTTACCACTTTTAGGTTGAGGGGACTGCTCTATTATGTTTGGAGCATATGTTCCAGTGAGGAACCCCTTTCGTTTCACGCGAAAAGGTTTTTGGTAGCTCTGGCTACATCATTTTTAAGATATAGAGGTGTAAATTCTTTATTTGCAGTTATAATTATTTATCTCTCTATTTATTTCAGTTTATAGTCCTATATATATATGTGTGTGTGTGTGTGTGTGTGTGTGTATTACTGGATCTATACCTTTCATTTCTACGTATGCTCTTTGCCCCGTGATTATGTGTGATTTGGGCAAACCAGAAACAGAAAGAAAGAGTTTTTCTCATGTGTATGCTCTTTGCCCCACGATTCTATGCAATCTGGAAAAACTAGAAATTGAAAGAAAGGATTTTTCTCATGCATATGCTCTTTTACACTGTGCCTTAGTGTGATCTCGAAAAATCATAAACATTGAGGAAAATATGTAGTTTCCAGTGAAATCTAACTTTAAGACATAAGGCTTGGATACTTTTGCTTGTTCATTTGGTTTATGTGATTGTTTTTTTGTTTTGTAGGAAAAAAACGGTTATGAAAGTAATCACACACCCCAAAGCTTCAATGAAAAAAAAAAAAAAAAAAAACTTCCTCCTTTCCAAGAATTACTAACATTTTAAACTAGCTCACTTGGTCTAAAGTTACTTCATGAGAATAGAGGTCTTGGGTTCAAGTCTTTCTTTTTTTTGAGTTACTTTTTCTAAAATCACATATAACTTATGTTTTAAAGTTACTTTATGTAAAAGTGTTCCCACCCATTATAAAAAGTTAGTCACTTTATCTTTTATTAAAGTTACAATTTAGTGGATAGTTCATAAAGTACCATTGTAAAAGTGACTTTCACTTATTTATAAAAGTGGGTCACATAATTTTATTTTATTTTTAAGTGAGCTAATTAGATTAAGTTTGGAAAAGGTTTTTTTTTTTTAATATAACATTACATCAACCTTCCAACATTCACGTGGTTTGTTGGTATCTTCAACAACTTTTCTTTGAAAAGTCGTGACTTCTTCATCTGGAAGTCGTTTTCAGACTGTTTTTTTTAGTCGGCCTAATTTTTCGAAATATTTTCATTGGAACACTTAGTTTTAGCATATACAGCTTCAATTTCTTTTAAAATGGAAATTGTATGCTTAGTAATTCTCGACAGCACCAACTACATCCAATGGTTATCCTACATGGTGGATTTACTTAGAAGTAAAGGTATTTATAGAATAACCTCACACCAAGAGTCTAAACCTCAAGATGAAAATAAGGAAGCCAAATGGGAAAATAAGAAAGATCAAGCATGTGGGTTGATAGGGATGTCTATTTCTCCAGACCTTAGATTCCATATCACGGAAATTGATACCCCCGATGAAGCAATGAAAAAACTCAATAAAGTTTTTGGAATTAAAAATAAAATTAGAGCCCATCAGCTCAAAAATGAGTTTCTTACGTTGGACCCCAATAATTTTTCTTCCATTGAAGATTTTTTGTGCAAGTTCAAGACCCTAAAACTTCTCTTGGAAGGTGTTAAGGTTAAGAAAGAAGATGGTAGCCTTATCTATTCCATTCTTACTAAGTTAGGGCCAGCCTACTCCGTGTTTGTTTCCACCTTCCATTCTACTAAATAAGCCTTTAACTCTCAAGGAAAAGACTACAAGTCCCCCTCTTTTGATGTCTTTTGTGATTCTTTTGGTCTTCTTAATATTGGAAACTCTTCTAAGAAATCTTTAGCATCCCAACAACAACCAAGTTCAAAGAATCCTAAGAAGAAGCATCCTAAAAAGAATGGTCCTAAACCAAACAAGGTTCCTAAGCCATTTCAATCTCAAAATGAAAAATCAACTCAACAAAATGATAAGGCAAATAAAAACAAAGGGAAGAAGATTGATAGACTTTGCAACTTTTGTAATTTTGATGGCCACTTAGAATCCAAATGCTTTAAGAATATGGAAGCCCTGGAAGCAACAATGAAGAAGAATAAAATCCATTTGGAGCACGCTTCAACTTCAACTTCATCTTCAGGAATAACACTTTCTGCATGTGGTTTTCAAGCATCTTGGTCTGATTATCCACTAAATGTATCTTCTTGTTCTCATTCTCATGAATGGATCATTGATTTTTGAGCTTCTTATCACATGGACAAAAGAAAAGCCATGTTTTCTTCTTTAAATGATTGTAACACCAAAAATATATATGTTGGTGACGATAAATCTCTTAGTTTTGTAGGGTGTTGGGCATGGAATCCCCCTCACAATAGGTTTTGGGGCTCAAAGCCCAAGTTTTGGTCAAAGATGATGTAGAACTCCACGAATTGCGGGCACGGAGAGCGAGGTGTACAATTGAGTCATAGGGTTGTCTACCCTAAGAATTGTATTGTAAATTAGTGTAAAGTTAGCCTACCCATGGTTTGTGGACCATGGGATTGTATAAATAGAGCGAGGATCTAAGTTGTAAAGGGAGTTGATAATAGAGATAGTAGTGAAGAAACGGTTCAAGCTTAGAGTAGAAGTCTAAGTGTCTTGGGTTGTAGTAGTAGGAAGAGGCTCTATAACTGAGTGTGCAGTGGCCTAGAAGAGTCCGCAGCTGAGTGCGTGGACCCCTACAGTTGAGTGTGCAGGGCCGAGTCAAGTCTGTAAGTGGGACATAAAGCTAATAAAGAGAAGTTTATCATAATTCTATGTATTTGCTGTGCATTATATTTTGTATGTTTATGTTCATTTATGTATCGCGTGCATTGATATAAATGTTGAATATGTTGTACTAGCCATAAATCTTACACACATAAGCTAAGTAATCGATTAAACTTGGGTATTATATAGGTCGTGCCCCGAGCAGGGCTCTGCGGAAGCCGCACCATAGGTTGTGAAGGGATAGGTCTGACCGCGGTCTTCCAGAAACCCATTATACATCCCAAGGGTACAAAAACCTAGTTTTAGCACCCTCCCATTCTACTTCAGGTGATACCTCAGTCCGCGCTCTGTGGGTTGTTGCCGAAAGGGCCAGTAGTACCAGGATTTGCTTGGCTAAATCATCCCCGAACTTGGGTCAGGCTCCACTAAGCCAACAAATGCTTCCGTTGCTAGGACCATGATCTGCATAAAGGATGTCTGATGTCGTGCCACTGGAACCCTACAAAGAAAGAAATCGAAGAGTGGTTGGACAACAAGATTCACGATTTCACGACGTAGGAAAATAGAAATCTGCGAGTATCTAAGGAGTAGTGGTTGGATCGCTACTTATACACTGAAATCCATGAAATATTATTTGCATATTTTCCATCTGAGTTGTATGAGTAGATCACAAAATTGGTAGACAACCAGGGAAGGTGCAGGCTCAAGAAATCAATAGTGTGGACTCCGGAACTAGTGCGCAGACTAGAAGCCTTGAACGAGAAGATAGCACGAGATGTGGACCACTGGCTTGACCGAATAATAGGAGGATTTATCATTGAGTTCATGGTACACATGACCATAAGCTACAGTGAGGCAGAGTGACATTTTCTCAAGGGACCATTGGGTATGTATGTTAAATCTTTGAATTAAGATGCTATTGTGTGAAAATCAGGTTATGCGAATAAATTAATATTTGGGACTATACGGAGCGGAAAGATCTATAGAAGCAGAAGTACTGAAGAGTTAGAAAACAATCCCTTAATTTGACCCTCGCAGGAGAGCGAGGGAGAGCTCATGAAGGTTTCTCTGAGAAGTGTGGTCAGTTTGATAAGGTAGCAAATTCCACATTTACCACCTCCACTCACACCGCCACCCGCTTCATCCCCCTCATCTCCATCTCCACCCACTCCACCTCTGCCACCTCCACAGTTCAGTATTTCAAGCACGATCAAACTACCAATATTGAGAGGAGTAGGGAATGAAGATCCAAACTAATTCTGGTTCGTAGTAAGAGCAGTATGGGAAGCACAGGGCTTCGTGGATGATAATATCAAAAAGTCTACGCTAGTGAGCACACTGCAGGATCATGCATTAATGTGGTATATCAAGCATTATAATGACCACTCCAACATAGGAATTACAGAGATCCAGAATGCGTTGAACATGGAATTTAGCAGGCCAAAATCAGAGACGCAGTCAATCATCAGGTTTAAAGAGATTTCGATGCTCCTGGGTGAGACCCCCTAGGATCTAGACCAAGGCTGAAGAGTATGATCCATGAAGCCAATATGACGTTAACGGATGCACAACATCGCACATGGTTTGTGGCCTCAGTTACGCCACACTTAAGGACGGCACTGTCACAGTAAAAACCTTCCACCCAGGCCAAAGCACTATGTTATCACTCATATTTTCCTTAGAAGTTATTTAAAAGAAGGAAAGGATCTAAGGTAACTACAAACCAATATTTTAAGTATAGATCCTAGCCGATCTATACTCAGAGAGGGTTATTTCTTTATTATTTAGCATTGTTTTAATATGATATTAGGCCAGTTATTAATGCTTAGGGATTTGTTTTGATTTGTTTGGTGGAATTAAGGAAACAGATGGGTAGAGTAGGTATTCAGGCCATTGGGCTATGGAGTCAAGTAGGAAAGGTTTATCAGGATTTGATTAATCACCGAGGTAAGAGTTCACAAGGCAAGATAGCACAACAAGGACAAATCTAAAGGTATCAATTGATGAAAAACTTAACCAAGGCCAAGGGCAATGAAGAATCCTTAGCAGGGATTAAGATGCAGAAGGGAAATTTTAGCAAACAACAAGGGAAATTAAGAATCCTGTACTAGGGGCCAATAAAAGGAATGAATTACAGAAGTGAGGGAGCAATTAAGAATTCCTAGAATTAAGCAATTTAGTAGAAAACATTAAATAAGAAAACAGTGAAAACATGCTGGAGATGGAAATGAGGTTGCAAGAGACCCCTGTACAAGACCTTGGATTGGGAGTCCAACAAATCCATGGGCAACTATAGAATATGTGTCTGGAAATGCAGAGTTTGAAATAGGATAGGGCACCTCAGCTAGAGCCACGCAAGGAAGTATGGTGCATAAAATGCAAAGGCCAAGGCCACAACAAAGATCAATGTCCAGTATTTGCGAACTACTTGGCAGGAGGAGGGCCAATGCCATTAAGACCAGAGGCATAGGCGGGGTCGAGCACGGTGTTTGCATTATGGTGCACGATTTGCCAGATAGGAGGAAAACATTCTACAGATAATTGTCATCTGTTGTAGAAGTATACACAAATGTCCCAACAGTTGTTTTGTAATTTCTACAGGTCGATAGGCCATGATGAATGCACTTGTTAAAGCTATAAACTAATGATGGATCAGAATCTTGCCTACAGGGTGTAGTCTAAAACGCGAGCCCTCGACCCAAATGTAGGGATGGCGCGCACTGGGTTTTAGGGGCATGATCAGGGTCGAGGTGGAATGGGACCTGGAAGGGGTTGCAGCCAGATAATTTGCTACAATTGCAGAGGGCCAGGGCATTATGCCCGCGATTGTATGAACCTAAATAGGATATCATGTTGGTACTATAGTCAGTTTGATCATGAGGCAGAAGAGTGCCCTTTGCTAATAGAAAAGATGCACGAAAAGGAGGTACTCCAAGCCCCTTCGACCCAAAATTTGCAGATGATGAGGTCTGAACCACGTGAAGAAGACAAAAATGTAAACATGATGCTCAGGAGTGGTGTGACAATGGGAGTGATAACGGGAAGCAACCAGAAGAAAGCGCATGGATTCGCAAGGCTCCTACAAAGGAGCCCGAATTTGATTTAGAACGCGTGAAGGAGACATTCATGGAGGCTAAGAAGAGCTTCATGGAGGCCTCAACTTTAGGTAGTAAGGATCAACTAGAACTAGGGATGGATCCTTCCATGCTCACCACCTTTCTGGAGACATGCATGAAACTGTTGCATGACAGCAAGGCAGTCAAAGGGCTACAAGAATTGATCACTAGGTGCGTAAGGTTAGGAGAACCGTGCGTGGTCCGAAAATTAGGAAAGCATGCTTTGCACATAGGAAGGGAGATGAGGTTGATTGCGCAAATAGGTGAGTACATAATGGATCAAGTAATCCTGGATCTAGGTTCGGATGCGAATGTACTACTAAAGCAAACATGGGAATGCATGGGCAGACCCGCATTGTAATGGTCCCCTATTCAATTACGAATGGTGAACCAATAGAATATTTTTCCCATGGGAAGATTGCAAGGAGTGACAGTCGATATTGAAGGCGTGAGCACATAGGCAAAATTTGAAGTGATAGAGATTGCCGATGACAGCAATCCCTATCCCGCACTACTAGGAATAGACTGGGCCACCAATATGAACGTGGTCATAAATTTGAAGAAGCGCAAAATTACCTTTGAGAAAAAGTTATTATGTATAGTAGTACCACTAGACCCAGCCGAGGGAGCACAATACACTGAATAGGTACGTGATGACGATAATGATGATGACCTCGACTATATCTATAAGATAATTGCACAAGGAGAGGATTGGGTGAATTTGACTACAGATGGAATGATTTTGTGGGAGCACGAAAGCTCCTGCACTTTGAATTTAGATGAAGAGATAGAGCGATGGCAGAATCGGCTGCACGAAGTAACAACGCTGAATTACAACATGATGATTAGGTCATTGCATTGCATAAAAACAGAGGCAAGGGAGCTAACGAAATATGATGGATTTTCAGTGGTGGATGAATTTCTGAGCAAATTTGAAAATGCAATACTAGAGCAGCAGCAGCTCGATGCACTAAAGTGGGCACTGCGCGCAACACCTGCACGATGGTGGGGTATGCATCAAGGTACTTTTGAAGACTAGCATGGATGCCGAAGGATGATACACCTATGGTTTGGAAAATCCCAAGTATGACTAGTAGACAAATATGACGGATGAGATAATCCATGCACGCACCTTGAGAAATGGACCAAGGCCTATGGGAAGAGCCACAACCTGAATGGGTGCACCTATTCTACCATACCCTAGACATCATACCCATGAATTGGTATATGGAGACAAAGCTCTGCCATGGTATGGGCAAATGGGATGTGTTGCGCGAGGGATTCTTGCTAATGTTCACATTTGAAGATCATTGGTCAGATACTATAGATTATACGCTACAAGTAGTGAAAGCTGCTATCTTTAAAATACCACAGTTTCCAATGGAAGTACTTCATCGAAAATGGGCGATGCAGTTAAGTAGCACACTGGAGTGCTATAATGTGAATGTTGAGGAAGATGATGAGGACCCACGGAACATTAAAATTTTAGAAACAGAAGGCTCTCGTGAAGTTTTCGGACCATCACTTGAAGACCCCGACATCACCGCACTACTAAAGACGAAGCAAGTCAACATTGGTATGGAGGCAGAACCAAAATACGCAATACTTGGGAACTATTGGGATGACACCACGGTTAATAAGGTCACTGAGTTACTCCGTGAATACCAAGACTTGTTCCCGACCAAAATTATGGATTTAAAAGGGATCGTGGGTGATTTAGGGATGATGAGGATCACCCTGAAACTCGATGCAAATCTAGTTAAGCAGTAGCCTTACTGGTTGAATCCAAAGTATAAAGAAAAGGTTCATGATGAATTAGATAAAATTCTTGCAGCCGGAATTATTGAACCAGTGGAAGAATCTGACTGGGTGAATCCTATGGTGGTACAGGAGAAAAAATAGAAGGGTTAAATAAGAATATGCATATACCTCAGGAAGCTGAACGATGCGTGTGTACATGATCCATTCCCAACACCATTCACATATGAAGTACTAGAGAATTTTGGCGGCCAAGAAGCATACTCGTTCACGAATGGGTTCTCAGGATACCATCAAATCAAGATCACACCAAAATATAGGAGCAAGACAACCTTCGCAACAGAATGGGGATTCTTTCAATACAACGTAATGTTGTTTGGACTGAAGAATGTGCCAGTTATATTTTCGGGCATCATGGTAGCCACGTTCAAAGAATACATCCAAAAGAAATTTGAGGTCTATATGGATGATTGAACTATTTTTGGATTAGTTAAGCACCATGTACCAAGCTTACATTTGATGCTGGATAATTGTCGCTGACACCAGATTGCGCTAAACTTGAAGAAGTGCACATTCCTCATTCCCTTTGGAAACCCACTAGGACATGTGGTCTACAAACAAGGACCGATGGTGGACCCTGCGAAGATTGTCGTTATCCTCAATTTGGAAGCACCGTGAAGTGTTAAACAACTGCCCGATACCTTGGGACACATTGGATACTATAGGAATTTCATCAAAAGTTATGCCCAAATAAACGCGCTGATGGAAAAGCTATTGAAAAAAGATGTTACATATTGTTGGAATGATGATTGAATGAATAGTTTAGATGTCCTAAAGAGGAAACTAGCCTCCACGCCAATCTTGATCTTCCCGAAATTGGACGTGGAATTTCTGTACATGTGGATGCATCGTGTATCGCATTGGGAGCCGTACTCACATAGGAGGGCACAGAGGGTGTGGATCACCCAATTGCATTTGTGAGGTGAAGACAGTCCAAAGCAAAAAAGAAATACTCTACTACTGAACGTGAGGGGTTGCCAATGGTGTATGCACTCCAAAAAAGCCAGCACTATTTACTTGGAGGACATTTCAAGATGTATACCAACCATTCTGTGTTGAAATACCTGGTGAACAAGCCTATGTTGGGGGTGCAAATATGTAGATGGCTTTTACTATTTCAAGAATATGATTTTGAGGTCATAGTCAAGTAGGGACGCTTGAGTGCAGGACCAGACCACTTGTCATGAATTGAGACAAGTGAGGAACCAACAAATTTGGAGGAGGGACTACCTGATGCACAACTCTTTGCAGTGCGAGTCGCGGATGGACACTTCGAAGATATAATCCATTTTCTAACAACAAGAACTGCACTGAAGGAGTACTCAATCCAATAGAAGAAGGAATTGGTGGTGTGCGCGATAAGCTTTCTGTCATCGTGAGGCACCTCTACAAGATGGGTAATGATGAGATATTGCGAAGATACGTACCTGAATTTTAACGAGGTCAAATACTCGCGGAAGCAAATGGGGGCACTGCAGGAGGACACTATGCAGGACACGTGACTACACAAAAGATTCTTCGCGTAGGGCTATGGTGGCTGACCTTGCACCAGGATTCAAAAGTGCATTGTAAGGCCTGCGATATATGTCAAAGGAAGGGGAAACCATCACAAAGGGACGAGATGCCACTAAATCCCCAAATGACACTACATCCATTTGAGAAATGGGCAATCAACTTTGTGGGCCCAATCAAACCTTAGGGAAAGACGGGTGTGTGCTACATCATCTCCATGATGGAGTACCTGACACGATGGGCGAAAGCACAACTAGTCAACGACTGCACGACCACTATGACTGTGAAGTTTTTGTTCAAAAACGTGTTGATGTTGAGCGATAAAATATGTCTTTTTAAATGCTAATTATCTTCACATTAATTGTCAACCCAGGGATGACTTTCTATTTCAAGAGTGTACTCAGTCTGAGGCGGCTATTTACTCAAGAGTAATGTTTTGTAGTATAGTGCTTAAAATCCAAAAGTAAATGAATGCTGGAAATAAAATCTAATTGGAACAGCAAGAAACTGAAATGTTCTAAAATAAATCATTCACTCAAACAACCATCAATCGAGGATCCTTGAGACTATACCTGTTGACCTCATTCTCCTCCAAGAGACTCTTGGCCCTGCTGATTCTATCTCTGCCTCTCTTACCTCTATATTTCTGGGATGGAATTTTTTGGCTATGGATTCTACTGGGCGATTAGGGGGCCTTGCGATTAGCTACAATCCTTCATCTATCAAACCTATAGCTTCCTGGGGAGGTAGGGGGTTTATGGGTATTGATATCTTCTCGGCAGACCTAGGGACCAACCTTCAGGTTATCAACATTTATGGTCCATGTCAACAAAGGGAGATTTTTTGGTAAAACCTACTGGGGCTCACCATCTTCTTTGCAGACAACATAATCATTGGGGGTGATCTTAATTTCTCCCCGGGATATGGGGAATCTTGGGTATCCATGGCAAAAGTGGACTCGATCACAAGCTACATGTCTGATCTACTGGAGAGACATAACCTGATTGATGTTCCTATAAATAAACCTCTCCCCACATGGAGGAACAGAAGAATTGGTGAGGCTGCCCTAGCTCGCAGACTAGACAGATTCATCATGAAAGGGCCCCTTATACATCAGCTGCATTTTTACAAACAATGGGTCGGCACTAGAGGCATTTCAGATCACTACCCTATTTACCTGGAAATCTTGGGACCTCACCAAAAGCCAAAAGCTCCTTTCAAGTTCAACCATGGTTGCTAAAAGACCCATCTTACATTAATATGGTCAAGGAATTCTGGGTGGCTAATCCGATCGATCAATCAGACTCACTGGCCAAAGGTTTCTGCTACAATCTATCTTAGCTCAAGCACCTTTCTATCAAATGGGCCAAAGAAAAATACCAGATGGAAAAATATGTTCTCATGCATATCGAATCAGAACTCAGTTCCTTACTGGATGAGCGAGGTTTAGGGTTTATCACTATAGAAGATAAATCACACCTGGTGGAGCTAGAAAACTAGAAGTCAAAGATACTAAAAGACAAAGAGGAATCTCTTCGACTTCGAAGCAGAGCCATATGGTTAAAAGTAGGAGATGACAACACCAGGTTCTTCCAAAACTACGCAAAAGGCAGAAAGGTCACGAATACTATATGGAACATTCCATTGCCAGAAGGAGGTTTTGCTGATACTTTCAACAAGCTCTCTCACATGGGATCTTCTCATTTCAGAAACCTCTATAAACAACCTCCTGGCTCAACTATTGCTGATATTATCAATATTGCTGGACATTTCCCCAGGTTTGTAAACGAGGATGAGGCTGTGTCATTATTTGACCCTGTGACATCAGGGGAACTTGAGGGTACTTTAAAATGGTTCAAAAAGGATAAAATTCCCGGTCTGGATGGTTGGACCATTGAATTCTACCTTGCTTTCTATGAGCTTATCATTCATGATCTTTTAAGGGTTGTGGAGGAATGCAGAGAATCAGGGACTATGTATAATGCCATCAACACAACTTTCATCGCCCTTATTCCCAAATATGATTCCACAGCCTCTTTTGATGATTACCATCCCATCTCATTGTGCAACTGTCTCTATAAGATCATCTCTAAGATCATTGCAAATCACCTTCACCCTATCTTGTCTCGTCACATTGCTCCTAAACAATTTGCCTTCTTAGAACACCTCCAGATCTATGAAGCCATCAGCTCAGCCCAAGAAGCTTTCCACACTATTTGGACCAGACACCATAAAGCCATCACCCTAAAAATTGATTTGGCAAAGGCCTTTGACTGTGTCAGTTGGCTCTACCTCAAGATGCTCCTTATCCACTAGGGCTTTCCCAATCCTTTCATTACCTAGATCATGGCCTGTATATCCACACCTTCTTTCAGTGTTCTGATCAATGGGTCTGCTTCTCATTTTTTCCATTCTGAACGAGGTCTCAGACAAGGTTGTCCCCTGTCACCTCTTCTCTTCTTGATTGTAATGGATAATCTTACTCGTTTGATTGCTTCAACAAAGAGAGATGGGGACCTTGGTGGGCTCAAGATTTATGATGATTGTTTCCTTACCCATCTGCTATTCGTGGATGATGTTCTCATCTTTCTTGATGGCAGTATTAGGGACTCTCGAACTTTTTCAAAAATCCTCTCCCTTTTCTCATCTGCTATAGGGATGCTGGCAAATCATTCAAAATCAACTATCACTTTTACCCGAACTTCCATACAAGAGACTCATTTTTCTCATCAACTGTTTCCATACTGCATTAGCCCACTAGACCGTGGCCTTAAATATCTAGGTTTCTGGATTAAGCCTGTTTTCCAGAAGATAAATGACTGGACTTGGCCTATCTCAAAGTTGGAAAAGAGGCTAAGCACATGGAGTCATCATTTCTTATCCAGAGTAGGTCGACTAGTTGTATTCAAATCTGTATTGGAGGCTACGCTTGTCTATTGGATGGTACTTGCTTGGATACCGAAAAGCATCTTGGCAATATTGCACCAAATATGTAACAAATATCTATGGAATGGGAACTAGGACAAGCGAATATTTGCTTGGGTTGGATGGAAGAAGATAGCGTTGCCCAAAAAATGGGGAGGTTGGGGACTAAAAGACCTACCCCTCTTTGCAGAGGCACTAGCGGCCAAAATGGGGTGGACTTTACTCACTAGACATAATCTTTGGACCAACATCTCATATCACAAATACATTTGGCCTCTAAACATCATGGAATGGGTTTGGCTTCCAAATTGGCCCAAATTTGACATTTCTTCTGTATGGAAAGCACTCTTAAATTCACTGACCCTCATCAGGGATACCCTGGTTTGGAAAGTTAATGATGGATCTCTAGTCTGAATTGGTGCCGACCCATGGAATGGGAGTGGTGGCAAACATCTTTTATCAAGACAGCTAATTTAGTATCTAAATTCTCGTGAGATCAAGGTCCTTGTTGACATTGTGGATACTCACAACAACTCTATATTTGCACATCGATGGAAACCTGCACACCAGATTAATCTACCACTCTGCTGGCATCATGAATGGAACGATTATATAAATGCTCTGTCAGAATCGCACATTAGGATCAAACAGGGACCGGATGAGCTCATATGGCATCACTCTGATAGTGGTATATATACTCCAAAGGCGAGATACTCAACGCTGATCTCACATAAGGTACCGGATCTGATTACCTTTTGGTGGAAGGCAATTTGGAATCTTACCGCGCCTCCTAGGACAAAACTCTTTTTCTGGTGCATCCTAAAAGGCATAGTTCCCACAGACAAAAACCTTATGCACCGAGCATTCTATGGACCTACCTGGTGCACACTCTGCAAAAATGCAGTAGAATCAATCTCACACTTATTCTTGCATTGCACAGCTTTGACAAACCTATGGAAAATCATCTCTTCTTCTATTCATTACACGGGCACTTGGGAAGGCGATAATATAAATGGAGTATGGGAAATATGGTACCACCGGCACAAAGGAACAAATCTTCAGAGTCTTCCTCTTATTATTAGTTGGTATTTATGGTTATCCCAAAACCGGATCATCTTTGATGACAAACATTTGAGCTGGCCGCACCTATCAGCGCTCATTATATCGGCCTACAATGAGCTACCTGAGCCACCCCAGCCTCATCCCCGAAGACCCCACGACCCTCCACATATTGATAAAAATATCCCTTGGGCTTTTTTCGATGGTGCAGCCCAGCAGTAGGGTTGTGGGGGTGGTTTCATCCTGTACATCAATAAACAACATATTTACAAAGTCCGGATGGGATTGGGGATCGGTTCAAATAGTTTTGTCGAACTCATCACTCTTCATCACCTCCTGCATTTCTCTTTGGGACATAACTGCATGAATATTCATATTTATGGAGATTCGAAGATTATTATAGATTGGTTCAATAATATTACTGTATGCCACACACATACACTCAGTAATATTTTGGATGATATAAATATTTTGAAGGAACAATTTAATGACATTACTTGCAATCATATCTACAAGGAACACAACAGCAGTGCCGACCAATTACCCAAGGAGGCCACGTCACTTCCCAGAGGAGAGTGGATGATCCAAGAACAACGTGGGACAAACGCATATTAGTACTATCATCGACCATACATAGACCCACAATATCATAGGGCGGATAACCCTTGATCTATATATCTGATAATTTTTTTTGATATTTTGGAACAGTTTTATGTATATAATGATCAGAACATATGGTACAGGGCCTTGCATGGAAATATGTACATATAAATAGAATATTATCATTGAACATCCTGCGTGATGTATTTTGGTTATAAGATGGTATTTTGTTGATCAGATACTGAGCCCTTTGAAGGCTAACAGACAACTGCATATGCATAAAAGCATCTACAATATGTAAATTTTCAAGTATAATAAAAGATTACAATTTTCCAGTGGAAAAAACCATCAATTAAGGATACAGTAGAAATAATTCATTCCTCTAGAGATCGATGCAATTGAAATCAAACTGGAACAAGACAATCAATCTGGGAACGAGGAAGGAATAACCAACATTCTCTACAGTTGACAGTCCTGCCTTAAAGCAATTAAAAGGAAATAGAAATTGAACGAAAGCTGCTATTGAAAGTAAACCAGGAAAACTCTTTAAAATCAAACTCTTTGCAATTAATCAAAAGAAATGAATAGTAAAGTAACTGGACAACAAACTGTAATTAAAGGAATTAAACAATGAATCCTATTTAATAAATCTGAACAACAAACTCTAATTAATGGAATCGAATAACCAATCCTATTGAACAACAATCTGTAATGAATATCAATCAAACGGAACAGAAAGTGGAATGAAACCATAATTGAAATAGAAAAGTGAAGCTCTATTAAGGCATTAACAAGATAAATTATACAATGTTGAGATTCTTGTTAAATAATAAAATAACAACAACACGATTCGTTAATATAACACACTGATATCAAAGCAATTAAACAATAAACCGATTAACTTGAAAATTTTAAGAAAAGCAAATATGAACTATCTCACAACAATAATGAAAAGGTAGAGATACAAACAGCGGATCGATCCACCAGGGCCGGGCCCTCAACCACCAGTGAAATGTTGTTGAGCTACTGCAGAACTAAGAAGTTAAACGACAACACGTTCTTGTATTAATCATGCATAACAGCATTTGCAAATAGTCAATCTCTATTTAATCAATGAGAGTCGATGAGGAATTGTACAATTAGAACAAGAAATCTCTCCATCTCTCAGCCATCCTCCCTATGAATTCATCATTCTCCTTCTCTGATCTCTGTTCTGATTTAAATACACAAAGAGCAGGGAGTAGTTACAACTGTGATGATTACATTATGATCATTATTACAAAATTGGATTGTTTCTAACCAATTGATCAACAAGAAAATATATTTCCATCCATCTTTCAACAAGCGCAAGGCGAATTTGGCTTTGTAGCTGAGATTTGGAAAACGGCCACACAACAAATCTGAGAAAATTGTGCTCAAAGAACCCTGCATTTCTCTAAATACAAGATGAATTTGGGCAAACCGTTCTATGTTAAAGTTAATTTGGTCTATTCTAGACAAAACCCATATTCCAGATTTTCCATATTCTTCTTCATTTGCCCTGAATCTCAACCGCAAAACTGTCACTTCTTATTCCAACGAATTTCTGAGTTGGAATATTTAATGATCAAATCTTCAATCAGGAAATTATCTTGGAGGCTAAAAATGGTGAGTAATGTTACAACCAAATTATTAATAAACCATCATTGATAAAATCATGCATAATCATCAATTTATTAAACATAAAGGAGAATAAATAATATTTTTCCATAAGAGCATAAATCATTACAAGATGGAATTATACGATAAATTATGATAAATGACATGATAAAGAAGAGTATAAATGGGTGGAATAGGCATTCAAAAGTGATAATAATAATGGCATATTAATGGCCCAATAGTTGACACGATTTGACTGTCCGAAAATCTTAATGAGCGATTGCGAAACACACTTCTTGAATGAAACATCAGCGCGCTCACAGAAGAGTTCCAGGTTTATCACTAGAAAAGTATGCCATACCATCCACAGGCCAATGAAACAATAGAAGCATTTAATAAAATACTGGAGACTGTGCTGACCAAAGTATGTAATGCACAGTGGGATGACTGAGACCTGCGTGTACCCGCTATGTTATGGCCGTATGGGACAACATGCAAGAAATTGACGAAATAGACACCATTCCGGTTGGTCTATGGTACATAAGCAGTCATGCCGATGGAATACATCATCCCTAGTCTGTGAATAACAACAATCATAGGCATGACGGACCGTGAAGCTATGGAATAAAGGCTCACACAATTAAAATAGCTCAAGGAAGAATGATTTCTGGCTGGATTTCACCAACAGGTACAAAAGCAGCATGAAAAAGCCTGACACGATCGCCATATTAAGTTGTGCACCTTCAAGGTAAACGACCTAGTGCTGCTGTATGATAGAAAGTTTGAAAAATTTATGAGAAAATTCAGGATGGACTAGCTGGGACCATATGTCGTAAAAGAGGTCACCATCGGAAGTGCAGTCCAGCTGGTTAAACTCAATGGAGAACCCTTCCCAGGAAAAGTCAATGACAGTCGCTTGAAACCCTACACAGGTGGGACAACTCTTTGACTAACCGACTGAGGCATAGTCTTCGCAGCCTGATGAGCCGCAAAAGGCATGAGACTATAAACATAAGCAGCAAAAGCTGGTACTAAAGAAGGGACATGAGCCAGACTTGGATGATTCAAAACAAGGAATGGAGCAAATCCAACGGACTACAGATCAGTGCGCTGCGGACCTTTGGGAAGCAAAGGAACAGTTGGAGGGACTCCATACCAAGATCGCCGCACTAGTAGATTGACTCGAGATGAGCCATGATGATTGTGTTGGGGGCTTGTTGGGCATGGAATCCCCCCCACAATAGGTTTTGGGGCTCAAAGCCCAAGTTTTGGTCAAAGATGGTGTAAAACTCCGGGAATTGTGGGTGTCGAGCGCAAAGTGTACAATTGAGTCATAAGGTTGACCTCCCTAAGCATTGTATTGTAAATTAGTGTAAAGTCAGCCTACCCATGGTTTGTGGACCATGGGATTGTATAAATAGAGCGAGGCTCTAAGTTATAAAGGGAGTCGATAATAGAGATAGTAGCAAAGGAATGGTTCAATATTAGAGTAGAATTCTAAGTGTCTTGGGTTGTAGTAGTAGGAAGAGGCTCTGCAGCTGAGTGCGCAGAGGCCTAGAAGAGTCCACAGTTGAGTCCGTGGACCTCTGCCGCTGAGTGAGCAGGGAAAAGTCGAGTATGTATGTGGGAAATAAAGCTAATATATGATAATGGCAGAGAATATGTTAACAACAAATTCATCAACTTTTGCATTAAGCATGGAATTAAATTGCAACATATTGTTCCATATACTCCACAAAAAAATGGTGTGGTTGAAAGGAGGAATCACAACTTAAAGGAAATGGCTAATTGAATGCTTCAATCTAAAGGACTTAGTCTTAATTTTTGGGCAAAAGAAATCAACTCTGAAAATTACATAGTAAATCGCACTCCTACTAAGGTTTTAAAGAATATCACTCCAGAAGAAGCACAGAGCTCAATTAAACCAGATGTAAGTCACTTTCATTTTTTTGGAAGTGAAGCATGGGCCCATACTCTAGATGGAAACATAAAGCCTTAGAACCTAAGAGTGAAAAGTGTAATTTTGTTGGATGTTCTGAAGAGATGTAAAGTTCGGTGAATGTGCCACTTCTCTCTATCCCTTCTACTTCTGAAAATATTCCTTCTTCAAATGATGACAACGAGGATGACAATCCTCCCCCACCTTCTCAGGATCCTCCTTCATCTCCTCATCTTCCAAAATGGGTCCGCACAACTTGGGATGTAGCTGGTGCTCTTGCAAGTGATCCTACAACTCAACAATGTACACATTCTCAGATTGATAGAGCCTCTTCTTTACTAGCTCATGCTTCAATGAATTATGTTCCTGACACCTTTGCAAAAGCTTCCGACCATCCAAATTGGGACGCATCTATGAATGAAGAATATCATTCATTATTGGAAAATGATACATGGGACCTTGTTCCTCTTCCAAAGGGATGAAAACTTGTTATATGCAAATGGGTTTACAGAGCCAAGTTTGGACAAGATGGAAAGTTGATAAACATAAAGCTTGTCTTGTTACTAAGGTTTTTTCACAAGTTGAAGGGATTGACTATATTGAAACCTTCTCCCCTATTGCCAAAATGAACTATAATGCCTTGTTCTTTCCCTTGTTGCCTCTTTCAAATGGGAAGTCCATCAAATGGATGTGAAACCTACCTTCTTGCATGGGGACTTGCATGAAGAAATATGTATGGAACAACATCTTGGATTTTTACAAATATACTCTAGCTTTGTATGTCATCTTAATAAATCCCTTTATGGTCCCAAGCAAGCCTATCAATCTTGGTATGCCAAAATGGATAGCTTTCTTTTAGACACGAGATTTTCTAGGTGTCATTCTGACAATACTGTCTACACCAAGAAGTCTCTTACCATTCTTGTTCTTTATGTTGGTGATATTATCCTTACTGCTAGTGATCCCAACCTTATAAACCATGTGAAGTCTAGCCTTAAAAAGTGGTTTGAAATGACAGACTTAGGACACTTGCAATATTTTCTTGGTCTTCAAGTCTTGCAATCCAAAGAAGGTATTTCCCTTTCCTAGTCCAAGTATGCATGTGATATTCTATGCAACCTTCACATGGAAGATTGTAAGTCATCCCCTTCTCCCTTTCAGTCTGAAGTCAAACTTTTAGCCACTTGTACTTCCCCTGAAGTTGATGCTACCTTATATCGTCAACTTGTTGGAAACATTTTGTATCTAACCAATACTCATCCCGACCTTTCCCTTTTTGTTGGCCTTTTTGCTTGGCTTATGCAAAAACCACATGAAATTCATTGTAAAGAAGCTAAAATAATAATTTGATATGTTCGAGGTATAGCTCAGTTTGGGATTCATTATAGTGCAAGAGCATCTCCTCTGTTGGTTGTTTTCGATGATTCTGATTAGGCCGTTGACCCTGATGATTAGAAATCTACTGCAGGTCATGTCTTCACTCTTGGTTTTGGACCTATTACATGGGCTTGCAATAAACAAGTTCCATTTCTCTTTCTTCAGTAGAAGTAGAATATCATGGCACCGTTGAATCTAGTAAGGAAGCCCTATGGCTTCATCATATCCTATCAGAGTTTGGTTTTTAGTAGCAACAATTGACTACACTTTGGTGTGATAATCAAAGTGCCATTCAACTATGCAAATATATAGTTTAACATCAATGCAGCAAAAAAATTGAACTACACATGAAATTCATCATAAAACTTATTCATGACCATGTTCGTGAAGTGAAATATTGTTCAATCGATGATCAAGTTGTAGACATATTGAAAAAGGCTCTCATAGAGGGGAAGTTTACTAATTTTAGATTTATAGATGAAGTTTAGGAAGTTGTCACTAAGGGGGGATAGGTTGTAATTCCTCCTTCCTTTTCCTATTGTTTCATCTTTGTACATCCTTCAAAACTATCCCAAGTTGTTCTTGGGGGGGTGTTAGGATATTTCGACACATAGGAAATAATTAAGTATAACTTGGTCTAGTGTATAGTTAGGTAAAGTGTGTTTCTTTAGTATGTACCTTCTGTAGCTTACAATTTGATGGTCACGATATGTTCCAGACATGAAGTGATCTGATGGTTTATTCTCGCCTCGGTATTACTGACACTTGATCTGTGGCTTAACACTCGATTGGTCCATGATCTCTATTTAAATAACATGGAGGGTCATTTGTCTCGTGAACATTCATGAGAGAAGCTTCTATAAATTTTGTTTCTTTTACACTAATAAATTTCCTGAAGTGGCCACGTTGGTTCAAATCATGGATTGTTTCCCTCTTTGAGGGTTTTGACCACGTTAAGAATATATGTGTATTGACCTGTGATATGTTTGTGAGCGGTTTCCTTTGGTGTTCTATCTAAGGAACTTACCCTGTAAATTCCTACAACCTTCTCATATCGATCTTTGGAATATTTTGGGTCTTCAATCCAATGTTAGAATCTATGAAATCATGATTAACATTTCTTTCTTTCTCATCATGAGTTTCATCTAATACCTTTTCGCTTTTAGAAAGCATTTATTGTAGCAACTTTGTCAAACCTTCCATGTCTTCTTTTAAACCATTCTTCAAACCTTTCATGTTGCCTTTAATTTTTGGTCCTATACCATCCATATTAGCTTTCATGCCATTCTTCAAACCTTACATGTTTTATTTTAAGCTATTATTTAAACCATCCATCTTAACTTCCATTTCATTTTTGGTTACTCTTTGTGAGAGTGAAATTTGTTGCACTTGGTCTCGTAATTTTGATATATCATGTTGCATTTCTTCTTCTTCATCATGCATCACAATAGATCTTTTTGGTTGCTTACTAGGTGTTTACTTTTTCTTGCTTCAATTAATTTTGAAATCAAACAGTGATATCTATTCTTCACTATTCCCTTTAAATCACTTCAAATTTATTTTTCAAACAAAAGTTATGAAATTTTTTTAAAAATTACACACATTTTTCTTGCTTTTAGCAGATCGGTCTTGAAGCAATTGTAACTCTGTAATTTTAGATCTCTAAGTTTTGAAATTTTGTCCTGTAGTATCTCTTTGAGTCCTCTTTCCAACACCACAATTATGATCAAGATTGGATTCTTCAAGAAATATTTATGCCCAATCTCCCACAATGACCTGATTATAGACTGGTTCAGTAAAGTGAAATTATACGGATTTCCACGTGTCATTGTTTTGACCTTCGACCCTAAAATGATATCCAAGAAAATAAATTTTGTCATATTTCTGTCACTTTTTAAGAAATTTAAATCCGATGCTTCAAGAGAAATTTATGTTGATTTTCCCAAGGTCACCTATTTGAGATGGAATTATGGATCCCTCAAAAACCCTAATTTCCTCGGATCCTGTCTCCAAAAACATGGTGAGACAAGATCTTAAATTCGTACAAAAGGTTCACTAAGATTTTATCCCCACGTGGTTTTAATTTCAGCTTCTGAAGCTTCATATAAAAAGAGTTATAGTGCCTAAGAACCAACATGATGTAGCTCAAATGAAGGAGACATTTGGGACACTCAGGACCACTGAGGTCGAAAATAACCAAACAGTTAAACCAATGGTTAACCCAGGGAGGGACAACATTGCCATATAAGGAGCACCAACATTTCCAAAAGAAGCAAAACGACCAGGATTCTCATCCGAGGGGAATCCTTGACTGGTAGACTCTGGAAATGTTGCCATGGGAATCGACCCTAAAGAATCACTAAGGAAGATAACTTCAACCGGGCATATTTTGTGGGTAGTTAATTTTAAGACACTGAAACAAAACTTTGCCTTTTTCATATTTTAAGAGTTTAGAAAAGAGTGAAAGGTGACTCTAGTCACTTTTGGAGTTAACAAGCTCGAAAGGACAAGCACTCGATGATATTTTAAATTTAAAGAGTCCAAAATACAAAAATGATTGCTCAAGATAATATAGACAAAACTGCAGAATACCTCCCAACGAACCAAAAAGTACGAGCAAGAAATATCCTTGAATGTTGTGTTCAGTGTATCACATTTACAATGTGACAGAATCAACTTCCTATGGATAAAGGATTGCAACCTATAGGGTATCCCTTTATATACGCGATGATACGGGGAGCACAAGTTTGTACTAGCATTGTCTAATGCCGAAGCGAATGACAGTTGCTAGGTTTAAAGATGCCAAAACACGTCTCCAACCTAGGCCACTAAATGTGAGCGTTAAGTTTCAATTCTTCCTTATGTTAATTCAATAAATTTTAATGGTTGATCTTGAATTAGGTTTCAATTTCAAGGCCCTACCATAGTCACCTGAAAACTCCTATATGTAGTTGTATGAGAAATATTTATTCGATGAAATTTAACACTAATTGAGGGATATAGAGCACACGATCAATGCAACAATCAAAGAATGAAATCTTTCACTAATACATGTCCTAAATGCACTTAGTCTTCCCTTAACAACAAAATAAGTTTCATTTCATTTCCAATGCTTATGATGATGCAATTCTAGTTTCTAAATGACATTATTAATATAATTTTTTCACTTAAGTAAACTAGAATGATGTTCTTCTATTCAGAAAATAAAAAAGGAATCTTTCACATAAAGAACTTTAAGGAAAAATTTCACAATTTTGAAAAAATAAGCATCGATCAAATCCAAAGCATGATAAATGAAACTAGAAAAAAATTCTTCCCTGAATCAAACAAATCAAATACACAAATGCTTCAATCGACAAACCAAGCAATGTAATATATGCTTGGAAAGGGAAAATAAACACTCAAAATAGGAGAGAAAACGAGACTCTTTCACTCATTTGATCGAAAATGAAGCTATGTGTTGAGTATGGAGCATGATTGTTTAGAGGTCTTTGTTTTAGTCGGATGTATACCCCAGGAAGTTTGTACACCCCTCCACGCGGTGGGGGGGGGGGTGTGGGGGGGCGGATCCCCCTGGCTGGGGGGTTTGGGGGCCAGTGGTCCCCCAGCGAGGGTTCGGGGGTAGCGCCCTTGAAGCTAAAAATAGATGTAAACTTGTCTTGTAAAAGTATAGTAATTTCTAGTAAATCTGGGCCGTCCATTAGGTGGATGATCTGATAGTAGAACTTATGTTTAGTTTAGGGTTTTTTGCCCTAGAAGGAAACCCCTCTCTTTGTATGAGGGTATTGCATTGATTCTGTGTAATATATGTGTATTCTTCGAGCGAGAAGCAAAGAGGTGAGATTGTGAGAGAAAACAAAGGATATTATAGTGAATCTGTTGTAGGTTGTGTCTCTTCATTTTGCTGGATAATAGAAAGGAAGGACTGGCTGTTTATGGTGGATGTAGCCCAAATTGGGTGAACCACGTATATCTGTGTCTCTCTTGTTTTTATGTGTTTTCTGTGTTTATATTTCTGCAATATTTTATGTGTTCCATTGCTCCGTAATATATAATTTTCTAACAACTGGTATTAGAGCCGAAGGTCTATTTGGATGATAAACTTGCATGAAAGAAGGGTTCCTTGTTCGAGTGGGAGTAATGGCAGAAGATGGTAAGTTTAGGGTTGAGAAATTTAACAACCAAAACTTCTCATTGTGGAAGATGCAGATGGAAGATTATCTATATTAGAAAGATCTATACCTACCATTGGGTGGAAAAACAAAGATGCCGACGGGTATGACAGATGAAGAATGGAACATTCTTGATAGAAAGGCACTCAAAACAATACGGTTGTGCCTCATAGCATCGGTCACCTTCAACATTTCGAAGGAAACAACGACAAAGGGTTTGATTAAGGCATTGGAGAAACTATATGAAAAACCCTTGGCCTCAAACATGGTATTTGATATGAAACAGTTATTTAATATGAAGATGTTGGAAGGTGGATCTATTAAAGACCATTTAAATGATTTTAATAATGTTACAAGTCAGTTATGTTCTGTAGGGGTAAACTTTGATGATGAAGTTAGAGCTTTGTTATTCTTGTGCTCATTACCAGAAAGTTGGAATGGCTTAGTAATGGCCATTAGTAACTCTCTCTTTGGATCTAGTACTTTAAAGTTTGATGATGTTGTCGGTGATATCCTTAGCAAGGAAATGCAACAGAAAAGCTCCAGTGAGACATCGGGTAATGATTTGAGTGCAGAGTCTAGGGGAAGAAAAATAGAAAGAGGAAAGAGCTTAGGATATCGTAGTAAATCAAGGAAAGGTAGATCCAAGTCCAGATCGAGGACAGTGCGCTGGAAATGCGGAAAGAAAGGAAACCTAAAGAAATACTGTAGATCTCGGAAGGGAAAAGAAGGAGATGCACAATAAGAAAACAATCATGAAGAAAATGTGACAGGTGAGGTGTTACAAGATGCTTTGATTCTTTCTTTTGAAAATGTTACTGATTGCTGGGTGGTAGATTCAGGGGCCTCATTCCATGCCACACCTGATAAGAAATATTTTCATGACTATGTTCAAGGAGATTTTGGATAAGTCCGTTTGGGTGATGATAAACCCTGTAAAATTGTTGGAATGGGTAAGGTTCTTGTAAAATAGCAGAATGGAAACCAATGGCTACTAAAGGAGGTAAGTAATGTTCCAGATCTAAAGAAAAATTTGATTTCAACGGGGCAGTTTGGCGGTGAAGGTTGTGTGACAACTTTCACAGATAAAGCTTGGAAGGTCACCAAAGGAGCCCTAGTAATAGCAAAAGGTGAAAAGGTTGGTACATTGTAGTTAAGCAAGGTATTTCTAACTTTGTTAATGCTTTAACTTCCAAAGGAGCAGATGCAGCATTATGGCATTATAGGCTCAGACACATGAGTGAAAAGGGGATGAAGATTCTTCACTCAAGGAATTTGTTGTCGGGTTTGAAGAATGTTGATTTGGACTTTTGTGAGAATTTCATTTATGGAAAACAGAAGAGAGTCAGATTTCTCAGAGTTGGGAAAGAAAAGAAGAGCGAAAAATTAGAGCTTGTGCGTAAAGATGTATGGGGACCTGCTCATGTATTATCTCTCCGTGGCTTTCATTATTATGTTACTTTTATTTATGATGCAACTAGAAAAATTTGGATTTATTGTATTAAGAATAAATCTGATGTATTTGATAATTTCAAGAAATGGAAAGCTTTGATTGAGATTAAGACAGGAAATAAATTGAAGTGTCTTCGATTAGACAATGGAGGTGAATATTGCAGCAAAGAGTTTGATAGGTACTGTTTAGAGCATGGAATTCGTAGAGAGAAGACAGTTCCAAGAACACCACAAGAAAATGGTGTGTCAGAAAGGATGAACTGAAAAATCATGGAGCGTGCAAGGTGCATGAGATTGCATACAGGATTTCCTTTACAGTTTTGGGCAGATGCTGTAGATATTATTTTTTATCTAATAAAAAAAGGGCCTTCAAGTTCCTTGGATGGTGGTGTTCCAGAGGAATCATGGACAGGTAAAAAAGTAAACTACTCTTTTTTAAAGCCTTTTGGTTGTGAGGCCTTTGTCCATATTGATAAAGAAAATAGAACAAAGCTTGAGGCAAAGTCAAAGAAATGTACCTTTATTGGATATGGTGTTAATGATTTTGGTTATCATTTATATGATTATGAAAATCACAAAATCATTGGGAGTAGAGATGTAATATTCAATGAAAGGTCTTGTATAAGAATCACTTGCAGGAAAAGAAATAGGAAAAAGAAAACAAGGAATACGCAATTCTTGATGAAATCACTGAAAAAGTAAAGGTGTCTGAAAATAATAATAATCAACAACCACCACAACAGCAACAGGCACCCCAAACACCTGAAAGTGGTGTTAGAAGATATACCAAGATAAGTAGACCCCCTGAACGATACTCTCCTTCATTATATTATTTATTGTTGAATGATTCTAGTGAACTCGAATGTTATGAAGAAGCAATGCAAGTTGAAAGCAGGAAGAAGTGGGAGGTAGCCATGGAAGAAGAGATGGAATCCTTAATGCATAGCCAGACTTGGGACTTAGTCAGGTTGCCTGCAGGAAAAACTACATTGAAGAATAAATGGGTTTACAGGCTGAAGGAAGAAGATGGAGGAAAATAGAGGTACAAAGCTAGACTTGTGGTGAATGGGTTTGAACAGAAGAAAGGTATTGATTTTGATGAAATATTTTCTCCTGTTGTTAAAATGACTTCAATCAGAACTATTTTAAGTCTAGTAGCAGTTGACGATTTGCATCTTGAGCAGTTAGATGTAAAGACAACCTTTCTCCATGGGGATTTGGAGGAAGAGATATATAAGTAGCAGCCACAAGGATATGAGGTGAAAGGGAAGGAGAAACTAGTGTGCAGGTTGAAGAAGAGCTTGTATGGCTTAAAACAGGATCCAAGGCAGTGGTATCTAAAATTTGAGAAGTTTATGTCTGAACAAGGTTATACTAAATGTCACTCTGATCATTGTTTTTATCTAAAAAAGAAAAATGATGGAAGCTATATTATATTGTTATTGTATGTAGATGACATGCTTGTTGCGGGGTCTAACATGGAGGAAATAAATTTGCTCAAAATAAAATTGGCAACTTCATTTGCAATGAAGGATTTGGGAGCTGCAAAACAAATTCTTGGTAGGCGAATAACTAGAGATAGGAAAAATCGTAAATTAACATTGTCCCAGAATGAGTACATACAAAAGGTGTTGAAAAGATTTAATATGCACAATGCAAAGCCAGTTAGTACACCTTTTGCTAGCCATTTCAAACTTAATAAGGAAATGTGCCCAAAGACCAAAGAAGACATGGATTATATGTCTAAAGTTCCATATGCATCAGCAATTGGAAGCTTAATATATGTAATGGTCTATACAAGGCCTGATATTGCACATGTAGTGGGAGTTGTAAGCAGGTACATGAACAATCTAGGAAAAGAACATTGGATGGTAGTGAAATGGATTCTCAGATATTTGAGAGGTACCACAAATCAAGCATTATGCTTTGGTGGTTCAAACATTTCTCTACAGGAATATGTTGACACAGATATGGCAAGTGACAGAGATAATAGGAGGAGCACTACAAGATATGTATTTACTGTAGGTGGAACAGCTGTCAATTGGGTTTCAAAAATCCAAAGTGTTGTTGCACTTTGAACAACAGAAGCAGAGTATGTTGATGCTACAGAGGCTAGTAAAGAAATGATTTGGTTACAAAGGTTTATGGATGAATTGGGTAAGAAGCATGATATGGGCACGTTATACAGCGATATTCAAAGTTCCATTCATCTTTCAAAGAACTCAGCATTTCATTCCAGGACTAAACAAATATAGCTCAAGTACCATTTCATACGATCAGTGTTGGAAGATGGAGAGTTGAAGCTGGAAAAGATACACACTATCCAAAATCCTGCAGATATGCTAACAAAAGTTTTAACCAGGGAGAAACTGAGAATATGCTCAGTTTCAATTGGTTTTCAAGGATGATGATGAAGATTAGAAACAGCCAGGTCCAAAGAGGAGTCGTTTTCCAGCAAATGAAGCAGTGGTGGAGTTTCTACAATCATTCTCCAAGTGGGATATTGTTGGGTGTGGAGCATGATTATTTAGAGGTCTTTGTTTCAGCCGGATGTACACCCCAGGAATATTGTACACCCCTCCACGCGGGGGGGACTTGTCCCCCCCACAGGGGTTCGGGGGGGGCCATCTCCCCAGCTAGAGGGTCCGAGGGCCAGTGGTCCCTCGACAGGGGTTTCGGGGGCAACGCCCCCGAAGCTAAAAAAAACAAATGTAAAATTGCCTTGTAAAAGTATAGTAATTTCTAATCAATCTGGGTTGTTCATTAGGTGAATGATCTGACAGTAGAATTTATGTAGGTTAGGGTTTTTTTCCCTAGAAGGCAACCCCTCTCTTTGTAAGAGGGCATTGTATTGAGGCTGTGTAATAGATGTGTATTCTCAGAGCGAGAAATAGAGAGGTGAGACTGTGAGAAAAAATAGAGGATATTACAGTAGATCTATTGTAGGTTGTGTCTCTTCATTTTGCTGGATAATAGAAAGGAAGGACTGACTGTTTGAGGTGGACGTAGCCCAAACTGGGTGAACCACGTATATCTGTGTCTCTCTGGTTTTATGTGTTTTTGTTTTTCCTCATATTATATGTCTTACATTTCTATGTCATATATATAATTTTTCTAACAGGTTTGTGTTTTGGTGAATAGTTATTAGAGTCCAAGAAGACCCGGAAACTGAATAAATAGTTTCTCAATGTATTTGTATGTATATTGTATACATCATTCTTTGAGATCAATTCATTAATATAGTTGAGTTTGGTTTCCAATCTTGTTGTCTTACAGTGATATCAAACTGGAGGTTAATCTGCTTTGTTGAATAAGTAAGCCACTAGTTTTTGTGGCCTTCTTAAGCAAGCGCACGGGTGAAATGCTTCATGGAATGAGAGCATTGGGTGAAACAATCTGTTGAATAACTTGAGCCACGACTATGTGTTCTTCCTGGGTGCTCCTCTCAAATGTTTGAAGGTTTTTTTTTAGCAGTCCGATTGAAAGCTCTAGTGATCCTAGAAATAGCAATGAGAATCTAACTCGATGAAAGTGGAGAGTTGTAGTCATAAGAAGAGTTTGTTGGCATATAGTGGGTATGTCTTCTCATACTATATAGTGTCTTTTTGCATGATTGTTAATTTGATGGGCTGGCTGATTATTAATTTTATGAATAAGAGGTTGATTACTATTGATAATGCATTTTGGATGGCTATTATTTCAAGTTTCTAAGAGTATTTTGCTAGTTATCAGTATTAAAGTCATGCACGAAATTGTGTTAGTTATTAGTATTAAGATCAAATTCACGTCATATTCAAAATATCTTGAAGAATTTGGTGATTTCTCAAAAGAGTTAAGATAAACTGTACATGCTTGTTTTCAAGACGTCGGCCTTGACGATTTCTTCATAGGCGGCAGGTTTATTATTTTTATAGCCTATAATTATGAACTAGAAGTTCTTATCGTTATTCAATTTATGGAGATTATAAGCGAGCTATGTCAATAAATACTTGATCATTTTGCATCCATATCAGTGGAATGCTTTTGATATGAGATCAATGCTACAGTCAAATTCTATAGAATCACAAAAGAGAGGGATGATTGTGGCTTGTGTAGGAGGAGATGTCAGCCTGGGCAGTGCTAGAGCTGGTAGTGGTTTTAGTTATGGCATTAGCGGCGTGGAAAGATCAAAGTAAGTATTTTTTGTTGTGAGCTAGTAATCATGGCTCTGACTCCTTTGGAAAATGGTAAAAAGAGTCACGTTGCCGAAGTCTAATCCCCTTACTATTTGGGAGATTTGAAAGTATCGAAAGAATGAAGGAGTACCACCGGTGTTTTTGATTGAGGACACTAAATTGTGCACCATCAATGTCATTGATGACTCAATTGCTTTGCTTTGTGTCAAAGAGGGTGATGTTTGAGCAAGGAATTGATTGGAGGGCTCAAATGACCATGAGGCCATGAGGGTTACGCTCTTCTTGTGCCTGCGCACTCTGTTCACGACGAAGTTCATCATGGCAACAAAGTTAGTGGGCCAATTTTATTATTGTAGTTGTGATGAAGTGGTTTTGTGAGTTAATGGATACAATTTCATTGTTATGTGAGGATTGAATCTTCCTATGTTTCTATTTTAGAAACGTGTCTTCTCTCCGTTTAGAAAAATATATAAATTTGCCTCTCACGCTAAGTTGAATCCACCATCCTAAACAGTGAAAGTTTAAATGCCAGCGGTCCGAATACCATGATAGATAAGAAGCTGACATCATGTTTTTGAATTTTATCGAGCATTGACTATATAATTTACGAAATACAAAATCAAGAAAACAAAAGGATGTGGTGGTCAAAAAAGCTAATATAGATGCATGGTATATTAAATGTCACAATTTCATGTCTTTGAAAGAAAAGGACATAATTTTGTTTGTAATAGTTTGACCCTTTTTTTTAAACATTGTTGAAATTACTTTGTAAAACAGGTGCATTTTCGATTGAACCCAATACTCGAGATTCACCAAAATGGCTTAAATTACAAATGTGTTAGATATATTAGACAATCTCATTAGTTCCATTGTTGATGAAACTGTAAATTCCAGAAAAGTAAGTCTTGTTGATATCAAAATATGTTTACATGATGCATTGAAGACAGTTGAATTTATCCAGATTGAGTCGCAGTTACAGCGAGACAAACTTCAAAAGAAAAATTGTGATTATGAATTGGTGTTTGTTCAGAACAACGCTTTGTTTGAGCCTGATTCTAATCTACAGTCAGGGATGGATCAAACTATTTCAAGAGAAAAATTGGATGCAGTTGAAAGTTCTGATGAGAAGCCTATCGTTTCCAAAAAATTTATAAGATCGTGGGAAGAGATTAAGCATAACAAACATAGAACTGGTTTGGGATATAACAAAGATGTTCTGGATGTATCTTTTCATCTTCTTGGTTTTTCTAAACATATAAAATTTTGTAGTGTTGGATTTCTGGATGTTCCAAAACAAATTGATCGATGCCAACATTGTTACAAAGTTGGGCATGTCAAAGATCAATGTTTTGATCTTCACCCATGTGAGCATTGTGGAAAACATAATCATCATTCAAACAGATGTTCCAGAAAGAAGACTACTGCAAGAGAGAAACTAAATTTTGGATGGATTGCTTCCTGGGATTGGTTCAAAATAGCCAAGAATATTTACAGGTCATATCGCGGGATATGTTCGAGAGTGTTTACTAGCCTTGAAATGATGAAGAATACTTCATATTCTCACCCTGTATCTGACAATGGGGGATTTTTGTCGGTTTGCTACAAGTTAGAAGATGTGAAGAGAGCCTGAGTCAGAGATCCACTGAGAAACAACATGTACCTGTTAGAGCCAAATTTGTAGCCAGAGAGACTTCAGTGTTTACTGAATGAGTTGTTTTTGAACAAGCACTTCCAAATTCAGAATTGTTCGAGGAACTACATTGATGGTTCTAGAGTTGGAATTTTTTATTGATCTGAGAACTGCTATGAAGGTTCCATACATGGGTATTTTTTATGGCTTTCTCTTAAAAACCACCATCTTTGGTTTATGGTCATCCTTGAGAACCATTTCTGAGAAACATTTAACTCTTGGTTGAGATGCATTTTTGCACTTTGAGCTCTCATTCTTGGACTTTGATACATCCCTTCAGATTAAGATGGGAATGTTAGACAGTTAATGCTTGGGATTAGGCTTGTGTTTTAGTGAGTAGTTATTAGAGTCCAAGAAGACATAGACATTGAATCAATGGTTTCTTGATGTATTTATATGTACATTACGTACATCATTCTTTAAGATCAATTCATTAATATAGTTGAGTTTGGTTTCCAATCTTGTTGTCTTACATAAACTTACAAATCTCCCTCGAATTGAACTATCAAAAAAACTCCTTTTGAACATTTAATACTCATAAATAAAAGAACTAATCCATACACACACACACACACACATGAGTGCTTTAATCAAAAATACTTTTAAAAAATCTGAAGTCAAAGATATTTTTAAGGCTTCCAAAATGAACCAAAAAACAAACATAAACCAAAAATGATATAGTGTAACTCTATTGTCACATTGCTACTCCATGTTGAACATACAAGAAATTCCACTTCTCCCTTATATATTGAACAACACATAATTTAAATGTTTTAATCATAAGAAATATTTTACGTTCAATCATTTTATGGATATGGATGAACATTAAAATATTTTATTTATGGATATAGATGAACATTAAAATATTCTTTTGTTATCAATATTATTTGAATATATCATGACATTGAAATATTTTTTGTTATCAATATTATTTGAAAATGCATGACACTTTGTGATGTAAAAAGCATTTATCCGAGATTACAATTCATAAATTAGGGGGAAAAATGGTTAAGTCGAGAGCAGGCGCGGCGGGTTTCGTTCTTGGATCTAGGGTTCCAGATCGCCTGTTTTGCGCTGACATAGTTCCAAAACTCACGCAAATCTGTGATCTGAACAGGGCTCAGTTGGAAGTTTCCTTCCTCCAAGTCGTTTCCCCCTAGCATGAAGATGATCCGCTGAATGGTAAGGGCTTTTTTGTCTGGATACACGAAAAACGGGAGCTGGGGTGTATCTTTCCCTCATGGAAGCGGTGCAGTACCAGCGTTTCTTTGCCGCTCGGATACGGCAGATCTCCTCCAGTTTTGGGCTGGCTGTGGTGCCGTCAAGCATGCCCAGGATCATTTTCCAATGGCAAGGGCGTTACCTTATTATGTGGGGGAAGTGTGGTGGCGTCTTCAGGGTTTTATGTGGGCTTCTCTCCACAGATCTGGATGCCCTTTCTTGTGTGGCAGATTTATAGCAGAGAGCCTGAACGATTGACCACGATTTCTTTTGTCCTTGACGCCCCCTATGGACCCTGGATCGGACCCGATGTGGAGAAGGATCCCACCGAACCAAACCACAGACCCCCGCCTCCATTGTTTTATGACAGATCGTGCTGGCAATCACCCGAGAACGCTTTCCTCAGTCTCGAAATCCTTGCCTGCGCCCACGGTGTGCGGAGTATTCCAGGTCCGATGATCCATCTCGGTTCGTTGTGGGCTCGATCGGCAGACCCAGGGCAAACTTTGAATTAAAAAGTTGCGGGTCCAGAAAGGGGAAGGAGTTGTGATCTGGTTTCACAGTGCTTCAAAGACCCCTTCCTCGATGCAGTGTATCAAGTTTTCCTCAGAACAATAGAAGGCAGACATTTATGCCTACAGATCTGGGGAAGCATGAGGGTTCTGGAGCTCAAAGAGAAAATACAAGACAAACTGGGTATCCCAGTTGCCCTTCAAATCTTAATATTTTCTGGGGTTTGTATGCAGGAACATCTCACTCTCCAGCATTACAGGGTAGCCCAGGACTCAACAATCACCCTCAACCATCGTTTGCGAGGTGGGTCAAAGGGTTCTTCATCAAAACCTACAGGCACATATCGTGATGCAGCCAAAGGGAAAGCACCTCCAAAGGGGAAAGAACCTGCAGTAGTCAATCCATCGCCGAGGCAGTATATAGTGGATCAAATACCAGAAAGCCCCTCCATCTCGCTGGATCTTCCAGAGGTACAATGCATTTTTTCAGATCTGGCAAAAAAAGCTGTTATTTGTAGATTTATCGGTTTCTGGCCTAAAACTGAGGCCCTGTATGAGTGGATCCATACAATCTGGACAAAAAACTGCCAAATCCACCTCTGTTCGAAGGGTTTCTTCATAGTAATATTCCATGAAGTTGAAGAAAAGGAAAAAATTCTCAATGAAGGACCATGGTTCTGGGGCAGTGCGGGTTTATTTGTCACCCCATGGTTTCCATATTTTGACGCAAACACCACGGTGGTATCAAGGATGCCAGTATGGGTAAGATTGCATAACTTACCTTTACACTTTTGGCACTTCAAGACTTTAACAGCCATAGGGAATACGCTTGGAAAAATGTTAAAGATTGATACAGATAGACATTTAAAAGGAATTTTTACTTTTGCTAGGATATGTGTCGAGGTAGATCTCAGTCAAGGCCTACCAGAAAGCATTTTCCTGAACTTTAACAATACTCAGTGGAAACAACCCTTGGACTACGAGAATACAGCATTCAGGTGCAGGGGATGTCAACAAACAGGTCATTTGCTCAAAGCATGTCCCAGCAAGAGCAAGCCACAACAAAGGAAGCCCAGAGGATGGCAGAACTTAGATGAAGTCTTAAAGAGGAGAACAGCAAGAAAGAAGGCCCCTTCGGTAACAGAAGAGGAAGAAACAGAGACAGAAGAGGATGATATCACCATTGAGGAGTTTGGAACAGAAAACCAGAAGGAAAACACAGCAGCTAACAAGGATCCACAGCCACATACAAATCAGGTAGAGACCCAGATTGACAAAACAGAGATGACAAACGTGGATCAGAGCACAGGAGGCAATAAACGGCAACACCATTCAGATACATCAGACTCAGGCAAAGAATCAGGGCAGCTGACCGATCCATCTCAGTTAGTCATTGTTTCGACCGAGCCCACTCTGGGTGAGTGGCGCAAGGTCGAAAAGAAAAAGGGGCGAAAAACTTGATGCATGAGTCTTGCTCACTGCTCGGGCTTTTTTCTCCCTTTTTTCCTTCTCTCTCTTTCCTTTTCTCTTTCTCTCTGTACGCGTTAGTCTTCTAACGTAGCGTCTGGGTGCGTCAGCACTAGTGCCCTTGTGGCAGCTGCATTTGAAAGTGTAACTTTTC
>APFE030186298.1:2476-33367 GCA_000404065.3 Pinus taeda | reverse complement strand
ATTAAAATAAAGTAACTTATATAATTAGTAATTTATTAACAATAACATAATAATAATGTTTAAATAGAAATCATTAAACTAGTTGGCTCCCCAACTTGACAACCTCACCTAATCATATTTATTACTCCAACTCCTCTTCTTTGTAAATCAATCATGATTATAAGTCTTGGTCTAGACTCGAAACATCGACAAATTAAAAATGAAAACTATGGAATATCTGAATTCATTGTCTCAAAAATCACACGACAGAAATCTGCAAACCACAATTAAATAATTACTACCAAATATTCAATTAAGTGTCTCTTTAATGTAGGTATTTAAGTAGAAACATAGTATCCAATATTAAATAAAGTGGATTTTTTATACGTGTGAGAAAGCAGTGTTGTGTAAGAGAACAAGTGTGTGAAGCAAGGAACATAAACTTTAGTTTATATAGTGGTGGAAAATTCCACCAACATACTTTTAAATACTATTAACTAAATACTTATTATCGAATACTCAATTAGGTGTCTTCTCAATGTGGGTGAGGAAGAGGTGTTGTGAGGGAGAATGAGTGTGTGGAGCAAGGAACATAAACTCTTTCCATGAATTTTCCATATCTTCATAAGATGTATTGCAACAAATGATTTTACTGTGCGGAATTTGCATCTATGGAGGAAGCTTGCACTGCGCTGATGCAGAAAAAACTTTCATTGTGCACAATATAAATAAACTTTCACTATCGGAAATAACTCAATAAGCCTTTCATTTGTCAACACTAGATTTTATTTTGGGTATGAAATTTTCATTGTGCATAATGCAAACATGGGTTTCAATATACATAAATAATATCATTATGGAACTAATATATAATATTTCTTAGTATTTTCTTCATATGAATCTCGTGACTCCACACAATGTATGAATTTGCTTAAGGAAGATTGTAATTTTCTACTCTTAGTATTATGTTGTAGCTGCTGCAACACCTACCAAAATTTTTTCTTACACTCAATTTCAGAGCCTTCTTGTGTCTTGTGCATTATTGTCACAAACATTAGAGCTTATTTCATGAGCTTTCTTGCAGTGTTTTGTTCCCTTTTGCATATTGGGTTAACTGTCATCTTTCAACATGTTTAGATGTCGTACAATGTTTGAAAGCCTATTCTAATGGTTTCAAAGGTAGGTATTTGTGTATATGAGTTCTTATAACTATGTAAACATCTATCACACTCATGCACAAATTCCTGAGCACTGTCGTACAAGTGTCATCATGGTCATCCCAAAGTCTATCTTAAGTGTCGCACTTGTGGTACCTTGTCGTAAAGTTGTCGTAAAGAGAGAGATTATTTACTCATATGTTTGGATTATTTATGTTGTCATGTTGTTAAATTATTCTAAATGTGTGGTCAAAGTCAAGATTCTTCACAGTTCATTACTTATCCCACACTTAGCCATTTTTAGAAAAACTTCCTGACTGAGAAACTTTGCTTCACCGAGCCCCTTCTGAACTACACATTGCGTAGTCTCATCCCTCTAAGTTATGACCTTGCTACTTGGCACTACATAATGTGGAGTTCCTGTCTCCAGGGACTAATGCACTGTGCAGTTCCTGTGCCTAAGCCTCGACCTTGACCTCCAAAATTGCGGAGTTATGTCCTCCAAGCCAGCTTAAAATGCACACTTTAGATCCTCAAGCCTCAAGATCTTCTCATAAGTCCTTGAACTATAGATTTAAGTAGTATCTCAACCTCCATTTAGTCCCAGAAATTTGTAATTGGCTCTCGTGTCCATTCCCTCGGCCTATCCCCATTGACTCTAGAAATTGTGTAGTCTTTTCCTTTTGGCCTGCCTAAAGTATGCTTTGCGCAGTCTCAAAGATCAAGATTTTCCCGCTGCTACTAGAAATACACATTGCACTGTCACTAAGACCCTCCTCATATCCTATCACTTGTTCTGGGCTCAGTGGTTGGATAAGAATGCATCATCTTAGACTAGGGGGTTTTCAGATTGATGTCACCACGTCATGAGTTAATTGTAGGAATAAGTACCCTATAATGTCATGGAAATATGATGTAGAAGGAGAAGAAGGAGGGAAGCATGCTTAAAGACTCTCTTGCAACTCAACATACAATTTGATCGATCAAGAGAAAGCGAAGGGACAATAATTTGCGACCGCTATCCAAGACTAGAGATCATTGGAGATTCTGCATCAGCAAGCCATGCGAAGGTGAAGAGATAGTACCTTCAAGAAGACATCCAACACTTAGCCGCAATGGTGACTTAACATTTCCACATCATCAAACAGTCCATGTCAGGAGTGTCATGTCATGTCATGTCAGGAGGGTTTATATGCCACATGACTATTGTGGACCATGTATATTGTATTCAAAATGTATTGTAAAGTGGAAGTCCAAAGGAAACATATGGAATGTAAAGATTCATGTAAGTTGAAAGTCATAGGAAGTCAAACAATCATGAGGGTAGTCAAAGAGTCACCTATGGTTATATATACCCCCTCATTGTATGAGAAAATGACTTTTCACCTTGGCTCCTCCCACAAGGCATTAGAGAGATAAGTTAGTTCTTTTAGGAGCAAGGAGGAGCTCCAATGTTCCACTAGTAGAGCTAGTGTTGTACATTGTAAACATGTTTCTTGGAAATTTTACTTAATAACAAAATCCTTCAAGGCCATCATGTTCTTCCTGCATGGATTATGAATGTTTGTAACACTATTCTATGGATGTTTGTATTTCACGTTTACTTTCACATGTGCTAAGATAGTTTAACTATTTAAGTTAGTTTAGTACTTATCTTATTGAGAATTTGTTGTAATATTTGTTATCAATGTCCCATCCTTGTGGACTATTTTGCAAGATATTAGACATATCTTTCTTCATTTGTTGGTTGTAACGACTATCGTGTCCTCTCTAGACTATTCTGCTAGATGTTAGATGTATCCTTCTGGTTCATGTGTGCCTCTTCTTAGGTGGTACTACTACCTCTCATTTAGAAGCTTCCTTTTCTCCCCTCTCTGTAGTAGAAGAACCTTGATGTGTTTACAACTGAATACTCACCAAACACACCTTCTTGCTTTTCAAAGACACCATTTCATCCCTCTCTCGTGTTGATAGTTAGAGCCAAGGAATATATTTTAGATATATGGAAACCGGGCTGATATTTTGTATGGTGCTCCTACACGAAATGGTGTGAGGTATAATTGGGACTTCACATTGGGGAGAGCCCTTGGTTGACGAATTCCCAAAGCCATCAACAGTGGCACTGGAAGGAGGGTTAGATGACAATATGAGCCTATTGAATCTGGTTCGAACCTCTTATCTAAAATGGTTCACACTCAAATATTACTCCTAGGGTATTTCTCTAATTTTTCCCTTCATCAATTTTCAATCCCTGATGAGCCTCTCTATCACTTGTCCCAGTTAAATTTTGATGGTGAGGATGGAACATCCATAACTGAGCACATTTCTAATTTTCTTAAATCTTATGAATCTTATGAAATTAATGATGAAGAGTTTTCTTGTGTGGTTTTATTTCTCACCCTCGAAGGTCATGTTAATCGATGGTGCCATACTTTACCACCTGCTTCCATCAATTCCCTTTGTAAATTTCTTAGGGAGCTTCATCAAGCATTTGATGGGTATAATTACTGAGATGTTTGTAGAAGAATCAATATATTAAGAATGAGTCCACTGAGTTAATTGAGAATTTTGTTTTTCAATTCCTTCACTTTTGTTGTGAAATTCCTAAAAAGGACATAAGTTGTGACTTATTGAAGCAAGAGTTTGAGTGCTTGGTTCTTATCTCTTTAAACCGTGAACCTGAACACCCTAATTTTCCTACTCCCCTAACTCTTGGGAACCATGAGACACCCCTAATTTCAAAGGAGGAATCTACTGCCCCTTTTGTTCCTTGTCTTGCTCCTTTCCCAGTCCCGATGCTGGTGCCTCCTTGCAGAGGTTGTAAAGTTGGGGAATCTACACATCAAATTCCTAGTCCATCTTCTCACTCGACTTCCACTTTTCACGATCCAGTTCAATGGAGGAAATTACAAAATGGCTCATGAAGCCTATAGAAAAGAATAACTACTCCATTCTGCAAGATGTTATCGCTGTTCATAGTTCTAGTCTTGAATTTGATCTAGATTTATGTTATTCTCTATAATCTACATGCCATGATTCTTTGTACAATGACCTGCTCAACCAATTTGCTCCACCAGCTAGTTTCTCACACTCTCTTTATTTTGATGCTATTGGTCCAAATTGCGATCAAGTACAAGGTAGTCACATTATGCAGGTAGAGGAGCAGGATTGTGGATATGCTTTCAATATTTCCACTCTTTTTTAGAATTGTCCATGTCAAAATAATGCGCTTCCATTCTTGGATTATTCTCATCTTAGTAGAAAATCAAATGCAATCAATTCTTTCAATCAAACTGTAGTGTTGGGAAACAACCATTCCATATGATTAATTATTGATGCATGAAATTAAGAATGCCCAAGGGCATTAACTAATCTTTTGGTTTTTCATGAAGATTTTACTTTGGATCTAGAATCCGATCCAGTCATAGAAGATGTGCTTATCGAAACTTCATCTTCATCTCACTATCCCTTGTTCTTTGTAGTCTATGATTCATTTACTTGAAATGGGGGTACTCCATGTTCTTCAAGTCCATCATCTGATGAGTTAACCTTTCAATTGGCCCACTTTGGTAAGATTTTCCATGAGGTAAATGAAAATAATAAAATATTTGAGTACTCTTCCCAGCCCTTGTCAACTCTTCACTTACATGAAGACAACTCTTCAAATAAGCTTGCTCATGAAATTTCCTTGATTCATTTATCTTTGAATTTGCGATCAAAAGAATCTTTCAACTTGAGTCATATGGTTGTTGAAGTTCGAAAATCTAGTCAAAACAGTGACAGAGATGGTTGCCACCCAGTGAGTAGTGGATTTATTGAAACTAGTGGTAGCATATATCCTAATACCATGCATGATCTGGTTCAATCTTCAAGATGTGATTTTACAATCATGGAAAGTTCTAGGACTTGTTAGGGAGTCAAGGCACTTCAAACTCCATTGATGGTCATGTCAAGATATCACGACTCTAGTAAGCTCCCAAAACTATTCCAAATCTATTTTTTCCTACACAATCCTTCTCTTTGCATGGTTTCACTCAATGATTTTTTTTTTTTTGAAAAATGTTTGGTATTTCGGGTATGATCTTTTAAATTTTATTGATTTTATTTTTGTCTGGATTTAGGAATATTTTTCAGTTTATTCAACTTCATTGAAATCTCTCATATCAAACTTAGGTTTAGAATGTGCCTCTCATGGAGTCATGGAATTGTGAAGTTGATCATTTCAAATACTATCTTTGGCATAAGGAATCATGCCTATCAGATTCATCTCTTAATAGTCAGCTCCCCGTTTTTATTGCAAATGTCATATTGAAAATATTCATCCTCTTGAGTAATAATGAATGCATGAGTCATGACATGAATCAAGTTCTTCTTTGTTCACCACATCTTGAATGGTCTCATGTATTTTTTGTGTTGGCATCCCTTTTTAATTCTTTTCATGATTACTATGCTTGCATAGTTTTTCACTAGTTGCTGGAAAATGGTTTGTCACATTCCACTTGGGAGGAAAATAGTTCGATTGTTCAGAGCATTCACAAAACTATTCAAATTGATTTATCTTCCTTTCATACAAACTGGGAATTTGATGCTTTAATCAGAATATCTGATCATTATTATGTGTTTGATAACTGTTATTCATGTTATTGCTTTCCCACTAGCATATCCAGTAGACGTTGTTTGAAATTCTTTGATCTTCATCATTTAACATCTTAGTGTTCATAATTTTGTCCATTGGTTGAGGAACTTTAGTCTCTACTGATGATTATGTCAATTCCTCACTGTCTTGACATGACTGTGGAATGTGATCAAATATATTTTCACTCACAAGATTCTCATTATAATCCCGTGCCTCTAGTTGAAAATCCATCTTTTCAAAGATTTCAAGGTTTTCAAGAGCGTCGTCATGAATTTTATGATCCAATCACTGAATGGTTGGAGCAATCTTACTTAGAAAGCTCCACTGTAATAAATAGGTTTCACCCTTTTCACATGCTTGCTAAGTAGGATGACATAGAAGAAGGTGTGTTTGTAAGAAGTCTTCCAGATTTTTCTAATTATGCTTTCCGTCGAAGAGGTAAAAATGTGGATTGAATGAAAGTAGTGGTTTTGAGACACATTTCTACCCAAAGGCAAGACCTTCAAATGTTTGTGCAAGTTATTCAAGTTTTTATCTTTTCTCTTGCACATTGCTTTATATTATTGTAATCTATCACATCTTTGCGATTGTAGGCTAGAAACGATTACAGTGGCTACATTGGAAATTACATTATATGTGACCCCAACCTTCTAGTTGTTAGGTTAGGATTAGCATTAGCTGCATCCTAATCTTCCTTATCTTGCAATCATTCCTTCCTATTCTTTTTAGTCTCTCTTGTATTTTATTACTTTTATCTTACATTATGATTTGGTTTAGCTTCCTTGTTGTTAGTTGTCTTTCCTTTCATTTTGTTGCTTTTGTTTTTATTCCTTTGTTGTTTGTCTCCTTTTGTTTTCCATCACATGAATAAGTGTTGTGTCTAGACCTGTTTTGGCTTCTTAGTATGTGTGTGGATGAATTCTAAAGAGTCTTGTGACACTTCAACATTTGGCTAACCTCCAGTCCATCTTCCTTGTGTTGGTTAGATCTTTTGGCTAATGAAGTCCTGATGGAAAATATGATCTGTAAATAAGGAGAGTTTTGGTCTAACCATGAACTCATGTCTATTCTAGAAAACCTCATACATACACTCAGCCTTTATGTTTCGGTTCGTCATGATTATCTACCTAGTAGAAGCAGAGAAGGGAAAAAATCTAAACGAGCAAACCTAAATCATAGGTATCTATATGCTTCTCTGATGGAACAACCTCTTAAGACTTCAGTAAGGCAGGATCCCTCTTACACCTCAAAATAATAAGTGTTGATGCACATTTCTCTTTAAAATAGATAAATAAAGAAAGGAAAAAGAAGAGAAAGGATTCTTGCATAGATAGGTGAAGCACACAACTCCGCGGGGTACTATCTAGGTTCGTTGGTAGTGGAGTAATATGTATGTTCCTACGTGACTCTACCAGGGTACTGTCTAGGCCTGCTAGCAGTGGAGTAACACCAGAGATGAAAAATCATAATATGAAAATATTAAGCTCACGAGCTACACTACCCTTTCCAACTCGAAACATTGTGATATTGTTCAATCTTATGTTTTGTTCAACAGAGAAGGTATAATGTGAATTGTATCTATTTTTAGGGTAAGTGGGAAGACCAAAGTAATCTTCACGATGAATCAATACGCTGAAGAAACAAGGCCCTGCATAAAAGAAGTTAACCAAGACAGAGAAACTAGAGTTTAACCATTATGTCACCAAGTGTTGTAGTTGCTGCAACACCCTCCAAAATTTTGGCTCACTTAATTTCATAGCTTTTCTTGGTCTTCATCTACATTTTTTTCACAAACATTAGAGCTTATTTCATGAGATTTCTTGCAGTGTTTTGTTCCTTTTTTCATGTTGGGTTAATTGTTGTCTTTTGGCATGTTTGTTTGTCATACAATGTTTGCAAGCCTATTCAGATGGTTTCAAATGTCAGTCTTTGTGTATATCATTTTTTATAACTATGTAAACATCTATCGCACTCGTGCACAAAGTCTTGAATGCTGTTGCACAAGTGTCGTCACAGTCGTCCCAAAGTCTATCTTAAGTCTCATACTTGTTGTACTTTGTCATAAAGTTGTCACATGGAGGGAGATGATTTGTTCATATGTTTAGATGATCTACGTTTTTGTGTCTTCAAAGTAACCTAAGTGCGCGATCACAATCAAAGTTCATCATGGTTCATTACCTATCCCATACTTAGCCATTCTCAGAAAAAAAACTTCCCGACTGAGCAACTTAGCTTCACCGGGCCCCTTTCGAACTATGCACTGCACAATATCAACCCTCTAATTTGTGATCTTGCTACTTGGAACTACAAAATGTGTATTTCTATCTCCTAGGACTACTTCAATGCGCAATTCATGTGCCGAAGCCCTAACCTTGACCTCCAGAATTGCGTAGTTATGTTCTCCATCCCAACTTAAATTGTGCACTTCGCATCCTCAATCACCAATATCATCCCTTGAGTCCTTGAACTATGCTATTGTGCAATAGCCCACCCTCTCCTAACTCCCATAACTGCACAGTTGGCTCTCCCAATGTCGAGTCCCTCAGCTTATCCCCATTGACTCTAGAAACTGCATAATCTTGTCCTTTAGGCTTGCCTGCGCTCCGTACTGCGTAATATTAGAGATCAATCTTTTCCCATGGATGCTGGAACTCTACACTACGTAGTCACTTAGTCCCTCTTCCCAGCCTATCACTTGTTCTCGGCTCAGTTGGTGGATCAAAATGCATCATCTTAGACTAGGGTGTTTTCAAATTGATGTCATCTCATCATGAGTGAATTGTAGGAAAAGGTACCCTATCATGTCATGGAAAGATTATGGAGAAGGAGAAGAAGCATGCCTAAATACTCTCTTGCATCTAAACTTACAAGTTTATCAATCAAGAGAAAGCAAAGGGACACTAGTTTGATACCACTATCCAAGACAGGATAAAATTGAAGATTATATATCACCAAGCCATGTGGAGGTGAAGCGGAAGCACCTTCAAGAAGACATCCAACACTTAGTAATGAAAATGACTTGACATTGCCACGTCATAAAGTAGACCATGTCAGTAGTTTCATGTCATGTCATTTCATGAGTGGTCATATGCCACATCACTATTGTGAAACATGTATATTGTATTCAAAAGGTATTGTAAAGTGGAAGTCCAAAGGACACACATGGAATGTAAAGAGTCATGTAAGTTTAAAAGTCATAGGAAGTCAAAACATCATGACGATAGTTAAAGAGTCACCCTTGATTATATATACTCCCTCTTGTATGAGTGATGTAGGGATATCCCCACACATACCCAGAGTATGCATTAATATACATCCACACTTTTGTCCTAGGTATTTAACTCTGCAATGGAGTCAAATCTTCAATATACATGGTTAAGGCGCTTACCAGCAGTTCCTTCATATCGGAACTCAATGACCCCGCCTAGACCTCCTATCGGGAGTTTCTACCTCTTCAAAATATTTGGTTAAACCTTCGTTAAAGCCTCCCATTAATACTCAATTATCGAGAATTTTAAAGCCCTTGTAACCTTCATACATTAGTTACATATGGTTTTAACGAATAAAACCTCATCGACGCTTAATTCCTTATAAAATCCTTTTACAAAGAAATACTACGCAAAACATACCTTTCCATGTCTTTCATCTAACTTCTGCATAGATGTCGAGGTTGTACCTCTAGTACAACTGCTATCTACTATCGAGATTTTCGTAGGCCACATTACATATGTGCCTCATCACCCCTACGATTCGAATGTGTGACTATCGAAAGCGTTAAAATAACTCTTAAGCATATGACACTCAGCGTAATCCTTTAACATAATACAAAGGAATTACACTAACCTTCTTCCCTGAACCATATATGGTAGACTTCAAAACTTATCCACTGGCACTCACAGTTGTCATCGGGTCCACCCTTCAATTACTCCACAATGTTTTACTATATGAAGCCCAGACCTCCGATCAACCGATATCTCCGATATCTGCTTTTCTGATATGCGATGGCCGATTTAGTCATGACCATCAATCAGGTTCACGATCCAACGGTTGATGATTATTCACATGATTGCAATTGCTCTGTTACAAAGGCCCATTCCCTTCTTTTTTGCAATGGTTTCTGCCGACCCGATATGCCTTCTGGAACTGATAAGGGTATAAACCAACTTGTATAAATTTTCAAGTACGGAATCTAAATCTGATTGTGTTTTGCATTCGTTCTTTAGTATAAAATGGCTTTAACACTTGAGGGACTTAACTTTGTAAATAAATTCCATTGATGCAATAATTCACCTTTCTCCTCATGACATCATCTAAACCATTGATCCATCTGATCAAACGGTGCCTGTGCATTCCTCTTCACTTCTCCGCTCACTCCTTTTACTTGGAAATTACGCTGTTTCCTCATTGTTCTCTGTAACTTGGGTTTTATTCAGTTTTTTTCTTTCCGCCTCCGCTTCTGTTCAACTTCTTTCCTCTACGAACCTTCACTTCACTACTTCTTCAGAGCTTCACTCTATCCATCACTTGGATTCAATGACTCATTGTGATTCCTCTGAATCACTTTGTTCCTCTGCGTCCTTCAGAATTATGCCTGCAACCTATTGTCAAGCCTATGAATTCATAGTAAATCATCCATGAAATACTCTTCAATACTCTGACACAGTCAGGAACAAAATTTGCATATATTAATGTAAAAGCAAATATTACATTCGAGGCTCCTCGGTCTCACACAGGCCTATTTTTGAATTTCAGTGGCCTCTCTCTTTACTCTGCTCGTAGGCTTACATATATGCTAAGAGTTTTGTTGAACTATCTTGGTTTGACTCATATATCTACTGAACCAACTCCTAAATTCTGTATCCACTATGTCCACTTCTACTTAATTCCTAAAGTCTCTCTCTTGTCCCTGGAATTGTGGAATATTTAAAGAGTTACATTTGATTTTGAACTCTTTTGTCATTACTCCTACTGATGTCCTCATTTATCCTAGAGCACTTACAATTTCTCTCACACATCTAATTAAATCACTTAAAGGCCTAAATTACATTAATTTATCATTTAGGAATCCAACTTCCTAAAAATACATGCCCCCTATGTCTACTTAATTACAATGATTTCCTCCTGGGTTTAATGCTCCTGCATCAGACTCCCAAAGAAGAAAATATTCATGATCTCCTGATCATGTGTCTTCTAGCCTTGGTCTTCCTGGATCCCACACTTTGTTATGTAACTATCCACATGCTTTGTTCCCTTGTTTCTTCTGTACTTCTGCTATCTTTTGCTCCATCTTCTTCTTCTTCTTGTCAATCAGGTTCAAACTCTAATTGATCATGTTTCTTGTTGCTACCATTTTCCTCCATTTGAACTGCTTCATCATCAGTTGCCACATCTCTTCAATCTCTGTTTCCAGTACATCTTTGGATTGGTCCATATTCTGTTTCTTACTTCGTCCTCCTTCTCTTTGCTTCAGGTTGTTGTTGTTGTCCACTATTTCTTCAAACTACTATTCTTCTTCTTGTTCTTTTATCCTTGCTTTGCTTACTTTTATTGCTCCAACTTTTGGTTTACTTGTTGCCTCCCTATCATCCTTAACCTCTTGCACTGAATCATGACTGTTCAGCACTCTCTCTAGCAAATTAATTTCTCTATTCCATGGATTGAGTTCTTCCATAGAATTATCTTCCCTCATCTTGATTTGGTTGTTCAGCTGTGCAAAATTTTCTCCAGCATTTGCAACAAAACCTACACTCACAAAAAACTTGTTAAAATTAAAGACATAAGGTTGTTGTGCCTTATATCGCTTTGGCAACAATTTAGTTTGCTACTTTGTTTCTTTCTCCTTTGTCAGCACATCAGTATGCTAATTTGAACTCTCAGAAGAATTCATGAGACTATCCATTAGTCTCTTTTCCACACAATCTGTCCTAATGATGTTTTCCTGCCCTTGTCCATTGTAGTGAATTCTTCCTTTTGCAGTGTCAATCTGCTAAACTCTCATTATTTTTTCCTTTTTCTGATGACTATCCTTCATGACAATTCTTTTTTCTTCCCTTTTTAGCAATCTCTCTTCAACATCTATCCTCTGTCTTTCCAACTCCCTTCTTTGAAAATCTAATTTTCTATATAACTCAATAATTTCAATTGGAGTAGATTTTGGAAATTTCACACAATTTTCCATACCTTCCCTTGTTATGGATAGATCATCAGATGTCCTTTCTTCCTTTGCTAAGTCTTTTTCATAGAATTCTTCTTCCTTAACATCTTTCAGTAGATGTCCTTCTTCTTCAGTACATTTTTCCTTGATGTCCCCCTGTAACTCTTCTCGCAGAGTTATTCTTGTCTCATCATCTTCAATAACATTATCCTGCATTTTGTTTTCATCAATAACATTAATCAAACTCATTTGATTACCTTTCTGAGACAATATTTCTTCATTCTTTATCAGAATAAGATCCCAATTCCTCATCTCCATGACAACTTCTATAGACTCATCCATATGCTTTTTCTTCTGTCTGCAGTCAAATTCTTCTTCTTCTTATAAGTTTTATTTATGACCTTTTGCTTCTAGACGTTGGCATTATTGCACAGGTTTGGCGCCATGGCACAAGTGTTGTCCTTGATGGCAACTCACTTTGATGACATATCACATTTCAGGCTCTCAGAATGAAGGAAATCATATATACACAGGTTCACCTTAACGAAGCTGCGTATATAGGTGAGTTAGACTTTCCAAAGTCGCGTATGCGTATACACACACTTTCATGCGAAGGAAAGCGCGTACATGTGGGAGAACTTATTTTTGGTCCATGGTATTTGAACCTATGGTTTTGGACCTTGATATCTCGTCTGATGTGTTGATCCCAAGTATTGGGTCCTTGGTATTGATTTTTTATGGTTTTGGGCCATGGTATTGTGAAAGGCAAGACTATAAAAGAGGAAGAAGATCATTGGGCAAAGATCATATGAATTATTGAATATCTAATATCATGCTAGATCTGGAATACTGGTGATCGGGTTATGGTGCAGATCTGGATCTGAATGAAGGAGGAACCTGAGCGCAAGAAAAAGGATAATTTCTCTTGATGGGTCAAAATCTTAAGGCTTGAATAGTGGTATATCTATATGATTTTGATCTGTGATATGTGGCGCACGCTTGATCTATAAATCTGATAATCTGGGTTAACTAATGTCTGAATGTTTGAAAGAATGAATTATCCTTTATAGATCTGTACACAGGTTCAGTGAAGCGAAGGCGCGTATACATGTTGTTTTTGTAAGTGAAAGTAGTGTATACGCAGGTCGGCCTTGACACAGAAGCGTATGCACACAGGTTTCTAAATAGTGAAGTAGCGTACATCTCTTGATTTATGTTCTAGCTGCTTCTGTTTATTGCTGCACTGTTCTGGGTTCGGAAGTGGTGTGTGATTACTGTTATTGTGATATGGGTACAGTTGTCAGAGAAGTGTTTATTTTGATTCAGTTTTGATTGGTGAAAAGGTGATTGGTTGATGCAGAAATTCTTGATGTTTGATTGATGTTCATGGATCCAGTCTGAGAATTTATGAAACGTGGTCTTGGAAGCAAAGAGAAGGTTGTAGCCTTCTGCAAGTAGTAGCCTACATACTAGTATCCTAGCTAGTACAAGAGCTAAGGGGGTTGTAGCTCCCTTCCAAGAAAAGCTGGAGAACGAGAGAGGGTTGTAGCTCTCTGCAGGTAGCAGCCTGCGTACTAGTAAAGGATTGCACAAGTACAGAAACATTGTAAAACTAAGTTTCTAAATAAAGGAAGATAGAGATGAATTGTAGCAGGTGGTTTTCACCCACATTGAGTTTCCACCTTATATCTTGTGTTCTTGTGTGTGATTGTCTTCTGCATTGTTTCACTTTTTATGGTTACTGTTTATTTGATTCTGATACATAGATTAATGATCAACATCTGTAAGATAAATTAAATTATAATTCTTCATGGTAGACGCAGGTTCCCTTATCTATAGTTGCGTATATATGGGGTTTTCACTAATTGAAGTAGCGTATATGATCTGGGTTTGAAAAAGGAAATAATTGACTTGATAATATTGATTCACCCCCCTCTCAGTATTATTTCCAACAACTGGTATCAGAGCAGGTCCTTCAGAAGAAGCTTGATTGCTTGAAGGAAGATCTATCATCATGAGCAACTACGAGAGAGAAGCATCAATTAAGCCACCAATTTTTGATGGGACCAACTTCGTCTATTGGAAGGTAAGAGTTAACAGCCTATCTTCAATCTCTTGGTATAGACGTTTGGGATATCATAGATACAGGGTACACTTTTCCTTTAGCAACTCCTATAGATCGGCTGAGAAGAAGCAGTTTGAAACTAATGCAAAGGCTGTCAATACTCTATTAGGATGTCTATCTCAATCAGAATTCATCAAGGTTATGCAGTATAAACCACAAAATAAATATGGGCAATCGTCTAAGCTATGGAGGAGATGAATAGGTATAGCAAAAATTCAAACCTCAGAATTCAGTATGAAATCTCAGATGTACATATGATGAAGTGTGCAAACTTTTCTACACATAATGAGATTGTTAATTGTATGAAAAATTTGGGTGAAGAAATAAAAGAGGTTGTTGTGGTTGAAAAGGTTCTGAGATCTTTGTCTTCTAAGTTTGAATCAAAAGTTTCTGCAATAGAAGAAAAGGAGAATCTACAGAAAATTACCTTGTCGCAGCTACATGGAATTCTAACCACTTATGAAATGAGGAAAGGGGGACCATCAGACAGAAGATAAGCCACATTCAAGGCCTCAGGAAAAGGAGATTCCTATGACTAAGGAAATATGTCAGAAGAAGAGGAATAATCAAATTTTGTCAAGAACCTTCAACGGGGTGCTATAAGATTCAGAGGTAAGTTACCTTTCAAATGTTTTGCTTGTGGAAGAGTCGGTCACTATGCTGCCAAGTTTCCTCATAAAGGTAAGCTTGACAAAGGTAAGGAACCTATTAGATGGAACAAGAAACAGAATGTAAATAAGAAAAGCTATTACACTCATGAACACAATGATGGATTTTCAGATAGTGATGAAGATGAAAAAGGTAATAATTATAGAATTTTAATGGCTTTTGAAGATGATGATTTCATGGATGCTATAGATGAAGAAGGTATTTATGAAGAGATTTCTAAACTCAAAATTTATTTAGAAGAGAAAAATATGATTATTGATACTCTGCAATTCCAACTAGCTGAAAGTGAAAAACATCATGAAAAGTTATAATGTGAAATAGTGGGACTTAGAAAAGAGATTGAGAAAAATAAAGCTCTTAATCTTATATTTGTTAAAGGATCTGAAATGTTAGATGAGATTATCAAAGTGTAGCGTTCTCCACTAATCAAGATAGGCCTGGGATATAATGAAGAAGCATCTCAAGCACATAAGCCATCTACCTCCAAAAGTTATATTGGTGCAGCAACAAGAAGTGAATAAATTGACAATCGATAGCAAAGGCACAATGCTGCTCACCAGGTAAATCAGGGACATTTTTCTTCAAGAATGAACAGAGATCACCAAGTAAATCAGGGGCAATTTGCTTAAAGGATAAACAGAAGCTACAACAGACCACAGGTAAATCATTCTCAATTTGCCTCAAGAATGGATGTCAATAAAAACTACAATCATTTGGTCCGCAGGGTTGATAATCGCAGGAATTTCTTCAATGGTCAATGTTTCTCTTATCACAACTTTGGACACAAAGCAGCTTAGTGTGTTGCCTACAAAACTATCATGACTAGAGAACCTAAAAAATAGAGGAGTATGACTGGGATCATGAAAAGGACCTACAATAACTTTTCTTCTCTTGAAAATGAAATAGAATGTTCTATTTGTAATAATTTTGGTCATGAAGATTCTGAATGCAGGAGCAAATTTCGGCAGACAACTCAGAAGGAGCAAGCCTCAAATATCAAAACATGGAGAATGAAAGAACCACAACCAGAAAGATGTGGTATAGCCTTATATGAGGAAGGGCAGGAAAATCAATGGTATATCGACAGTGGATGTTCAAAACATATGATAGGTGATAAAGAAAAACTTCAGTCATATAGTGCCTTGGAGAAGGAGAAGAAGGCCTCATTTGGAAATGACACCCTTGCACTCACAAAAGCTAAAGGTTCTGTTCTTTTAAAAGAAAGGGTCAAAGCAGGAAATGTTATGTATGTCGATGGCTTAATGCATAATCTATTGAGTGTCAGTCAGATGTGCGATCAAGGAACAGAGGTAATATTTCGATCAAATGGATGTAGTGTTCGTGATCTTGATACAGGAAAAACAATGATCAAAGGCATAAGAACTCCAAATAATTTGTACATATTCAAAGAAGGACAACATCACTGCTATCTAAGAAAGAATGATGAACACTGGCTATGCCACTGGAGATTGGGGCATCTAAGCTTCTCACAAATAAGGAAAGCATGCAAATACTAGGAAGTTCGTGGTCTTCTAGACATCAAAATTCCGGATAATACAATGTGTAAATCATGTCAATTTGGTAAGCAAACCAGAACTAACTTCCCTGAGAAGGAAGGATCAACTAGCAGGCCACTTGAACTTGTCCATACTGATGTATGTGGTCCATCTAGGAAAAGGTCACCACGGGGAGAAGAATACTTTATATTATTCATTGACGATTTTTCCAGGATGTGTTGGATAGGACTTATGAAGCATAAAGATGAAGCCTTCGAAAAATTCAAATCTTTCAAAGCCTTGGTTGAAAATGAATCAGATCACAAAATTAAATGCCTCAGGTCTGACAGAGGTGGGGAGTTTACTCAAATGAATTTTTCGATTTTTGTGAAGAACATGGAATAAGAAGGGAATTCTCTATAGCTAGGACTCCTCAGCAAAATGAAGTAGTGGAAAGGATGAATAGAACGGTTCAAAAAATGGTTCGTGCTATGCTTGATGAGTCTGGAACTCCCGCAACCTTCTGGGGTGAAGCTGCATTTGCTGCAGTTGTTATTCTCAACAAGACAAATGTCCGGGTAAACAATACTCAAACTCCTCATGAGCTCTGGTATGGTGAGACTCTGATGGTAAAACATTTCAAAATTTTTGGAAGCAAATGCTATATTAAAAATAATGATGAAAATCTTGGCAAGTTTGAACCTAGAGCAGATGAAGGCATTCTCCTTAGTTATTCTCCCCACAACAAAGCTTATAAGTGTTACAATAAAAGACTTGGAAGAATTGTTGACAACATTGATGTAGTGGTTGATGAAGAAGGAAACATTCCTAGGCAAGTACATTTCGAAGATTTCGAATATGATGAGGACTATCCTTCAAAATCAAATCAAACTTATGATGTAGAAGAAGCTCAAGAGGCACCAGAGGAACAGATAAGGATAGAAGAGAAGACTCCATCCAGATACATTCAAAAGAATCATCCAGAAACTCAAATTTTGGGGCAGAAAGAGGCAGGTATACAAACAAGAAGAACAATTGCAGAAGCTTCAAGCTATTTGGCATTACTTTCCTCCATTGAACTACAAAATGTAAGAGAGGCATGCAAATATGAATGTTGGGTTAAGGCAATGGATAAAGAACTTGAGCAGATCGAAAAGAATAACACTTGGGAGTTGGTTCCTAGACCAAAAGATAAGAATGTCATAGGGATAAAATGGATCTTAAAAAAAAAGTTTAATGAAAATGGGGAAGTGATTAGAAACAAGGCCAGACTTGTTTGTAAAGGGTATGCTCAACAAGAAGGAATAGACTTTGAAGAAACTTTTGTTCCGATTGCTAGACTTGAGGCCATCAGAATGTTCCTTGCTCTCTCTAGCTTTTAGAAGTTCAAAGTATTTCAAATGGACATGAAATCAGCCTTCCTGAATGGAGACTTAGAAGAAGAAGTGTACATTGAGCAACCAGATGGATTCATCCTTGGTAATGATCCAAATCTTGTATGCAGACTAAAGAAGGCTCTTTATGGTCTCAAACAAGCTCCAAGGGCTTGGTACTATCGTCTGGACAAATACCTTCATCAACAAGGTTTTTCAAAAGGATCAACAGATAGCAATCTTTATATAAAAATTGAAAATAACAAATTGCTAATACTTGTTGTGTAAGTAGATGATATCATCTTTGGCAGCAATGAAGAAGCTATGAGTCAAAACTTTGCCTTGGTGATGCAGAAGGAATTCAAAATGTCTTTGCTTGGAGAACTGACATATTTTCTTGGTTTACAAATCCAAGAAAATAAAGGCGATATCTTTTTATCTCAAGTAGATCTTGAAGAAGTATGGCATGGAAGATTCGAAACCAGTATGCACTCCTATGGTCACAGGATGCAGCCTCAGTGCAAATGATGAATCAGCAGCAGTGCCTCAACCAACCTATAGGTCCATGATTGGAAGTCTGCTCTATTTAACAGGTACACGACCAGACATCATGCATGCAGTAGGAATGGTTTGGAGATTTCAGGCAAATTCTAAGGAAACTCATCTTCAAGAAGTAAAGAGAATTTTCAAGTATCTTCAAGGAACTCAAAACTATGGCCTATGGTATCCTAGAGATGCGGATCTCACTTTTCATGCTTATACAGATGCAGATTGGGCTGGAAGCGTGGATGACAGAAAAAGCACTAGTGGTGGTGCATTCTTTATGGGTTCTAGATTAGTATCTTGGTTCAACAAGAAACAGAGTTCTATTGCATTATCTACAGCTAAAGCAGAATATGTGGCTGCTGCATCCTGTTGCATTCAACTCCTTTGGATGATGCAAACCTTGCAGGATTTTCAAATCAATTGTACACCACCTATCTCCATCTTATGTGATAATACAAGTGCAATCAGCATTTCAAAGAACCCAATCATGCATTCAAAGACCAAGCACATACCGATCAAGTACCATTTTCTCCGGGAACAAGTGTTTAAACAAAAAGTCAAGTTGGAGTATGTTCCTTCTAAGGAACAACTTGCTGATATACTCACCAAACCACTTCCCAAGGAGACTTTTGAATACCTCAGGCAAAAGCTGGGGGTTGTTGATGCATCATCTTGTTAAATCTCTTCTGGGTGTTGGTTGTACGCAAGGTTCATCTGGGTATATACGTACATGTGCTCGTTTACGGATTGGTCGAAGATCGAATGGCACAGGTTCAGGGGGAGCATATAATGCATTGTTGGCATTATGGTAGCACAGAAGGAGAACATGGATGCTGATCTAAACATGGCTGCAATATGTCTCTATCTCTTTCATGGTCATTTATGATGTTTGGTGGATTATGATTCTTCTTTGCAGATCTGGTTTATAGTCAGGGGAAGCATGTTCTTAGGGGCGGCATAAACCCTTTTCCCTTGATGTCAAAGGGGGAGAATGACATTGAGGATCTTGAGGTTGCCATCAAGTCCAAAGGGGGAGATTGTTGGCATTATTATTCTCGTATGGCTCTATGATACAGGTGTTGTACTTGATGGCAACTCACTCAAGTGGCAATGGTCTTTTCAGGCTCTCAAAATGATGGAGATTAAGTGGCTCGCAGGTGAATGGTTCAAAAGGTGCGGACCCGCAGGTTCACCGTGCAGGAGGTGCAGTCATACCCGCAGGTTACCCGTTCAATAGGTGCGGAACCCCAGTTCACTCACTTCAAGGCAGTGAAGCACGCTCACGTGGGGTTTCTTATGTTTGGCCCGTGGTATTTAGCCCGCTATTTCTGATGCTATGGTTTTGGCCCGTGGTATAGGCTCTATTTTAGCCCCGGTTTGGATCCCTCGTATTGGTTATTGATGGTTTTGTCCCATGGTGTGAATAAGGGCTTGACTATAAATAGGGAAGGAGATCACTTGGCTAAGGTATCTTTCAATTGAATATCTTAAGATCTGAAATATTGGGTTGTCAATGCTTGATCTAAATAAAAGTAAATTTGAAGATGAATCTATGAAGTCGTGATCTCTCGGGCGCATGATCAGATCTGTGGATCTGACTGATAGTAGCACATTGGAGGACTGTAAATTTGGCCCTAATCAGAAGTCCGCAGGCGATCCATAAGGTGCAGTGCGGGGGTACGCAGCATAGTAAAAGGCCCAGTGCGGGAGTACGCTGCGAAACCAAAGGTGCAGTGCGGGGTACGCAGCGCAAGAGAGGGCACAGTGCGGGGCACACGCAGTATAGAAAAGGGCGAAGTGTGAGGTACGCAAGCGAGAAGAAGGCACGGTGCGGGTGTGTGCAGTATGTTAGAAGTAAAGATGCGGATCTGAAGAAAAGTACGCAGAGAAGAAGAACAGCCAGTGCAGATCTGCGCAGTTCAGTCTCAGAAGAGCTACGGATATACGCAGGCCCCTGTTGATGAAGTTGCGGTCTTATCTTGAAACAATTGTTGATTTATCTATTGCAGCAAAGTTCTGGGTTTAGATTTCTGGTATTCTTTTCTGTTTACAGCATTCTGAAGATTGGGTGATTCATTGGTTTATTGTATAAGGAGATTGGGAGATTTTCATGTACTTGATGATTATTTGATGTTCATGGATCCAGTTTGAAAATTAATGAAACGTGGTCCTTAAAGAAGTTGAAGCTCCCTTCCAGGAGAGACTAGAAAACGAGAGAGAGTTGTAGCTCTCTGCAGGTTGCAGCCTACGTACTCGTAAAGGACTACACTAGTACAAAATCATTGTAAAAGAAGTTTCTAATTGAAAGAAGATAGAGACATATTGCAGCAGGTGGTTTTCACCCACATTGGGTTTTAACCTTATATCTGGTCTTCTTTGGTGTGACTATCTTGTCTCATGCTCATTATTATATACAAGTTAATGATCAATAAATTAATGAAGGCATATTGAAAAGAATTTGATAATACTGATTCACCCCCCCCACTCTCAGTATTATTTCCAACAACTCCCACTTTGTTACCAATCCCGTATTATATAAATACATTAAAAATCCCCAAATATAATATTTCCCGCCCCGGTCGAATACGACCATAGTTACGTTTCAACAAGGATTGATGAATTTATTTGGAATCATTAAGAACCCTCCCCGCGCGCATCATGGAATTAATTAACCTTTGGTTAATTAATAACCAGCCCTCCTAAACAATAAAAATGCGCCCGATACAATTAAATCTTCGTTAATTATTTTGGGCCCACGTTCGTTATCCTCCCACCATCTCCAAAGCTCGTCTATTGTCAGATCTTCGCCCATCCATCCGACGGTCGATGATCATTTCGCGACCACCATAACCACCAAACATTAACGCACAGGGAACTAGTAGTTTTGCCGCCGTACCAAGGACATGCGTCACTCTGCCAACTTGCTTGCTCCTTCCCCACTCAATACCGCCCTCCCTGTGACGAAAAGACGTCCCATCACTCTGATGTCAGCTGCTCAATAAATGCCAAAAATTCCCCACCAAGCCATATTTTGTTAAATAGTCGAGAAAATTTCTTTTTCACCCATATTCTCTGCTACTGTACTCCATGCAAAATTACATCCAGTCTGCCACCCAGCCAAGAAACTCCAGCATCGTGCCCTGCAGCTCATCATTCAACCTACGAATTGCACACTTTGTCCCTCAAACACAGGTATTTACCCAAATTCACTTCCCAAACCTGTAATTTGAGTTTTTCCACTGAGAATTTTACCTCAAGGAGCCGAATTCAAGCTAAAATCACTCTGTATCTCTCATAGAAAGACACCAGAAATACTGTTTTAGACCATTGTCTCCCAAAAGTCTGAATTCCAGTTTGAAAACACAAGAACCAAACATGGAAGCTCCTGTAGCCCTGAATGTCGCGCCCCTCAATGCACCTCATAAGGACCTAGATTATTTTCCCTTGGCCGACAAAGATTTTCAGATAAAAGAGTTATCTGGTGACATGAACCATCTCTAAGCCTTCTGCCAAGTCAGGGACAACAATCTCAACAACTCTGATATTTTTTGGAATATGGGAATCTAACCTTCCCATGTATTTCCTTCCCTCTGTCCATGTTTTCCCAGACATCATTCACCAATGCTATGCTAACTATGACCCTGTCCGTAAAGCAGTTATGTCTCCTTCCAAAACTATCCTTTTTTCCATAACTGTTGAATCCATTAATGAGATGATACATTTCCATTCCACTGAGCCCCTTGTCCGTCTTTCCATGGGATTTTTACTCGAGCAAGCCTCTCAATTACCCGATTTAGAGATAACTTGTGTTTCTCAAATGTTCATGAGACCAGACTGCTAGCTCTGAGGCCCACCTCCCTATTTTCATACCTGGTTCACTGAAACGGAAAAACTCCTTGTTGATATGGTATCCTTCATCTTGGGATTTAAGACCTGTGAATTTGTTCATGAGATTACCTTAGTTCTGTTGTCAATTTTTACTCCAGGACAACCCCCTGTTGTCAAGTATGACTATGCCACTTTTATTGCAAACAAAATCCATGTTTAGCTCATAAATTTGGATAGAGAGGGAGTCTTCAAGTACAAATATTTTATTTACCATCTGTTGTTATATTATCAGCCAGACAGTTTTCCATTTCCCATCAGGAAATTAGACTCAAAAGGAAATCAGAGGTCTGTGATCTTTTGGAGCTCATTCTTCCATAATACCTATGAATCCCCTTATACCTACAGTGAATTCATTGACTTATTTGTACATCCAGCCTCCACTCTGTTGATAGGAGCTCCTCCTCCTAAGAGCTCTACTGACATGAAGAAGTTTTTACAGCTTTAAACAGTACAAGATAGGTGACTGGTACCTTTACCAAAATCACACCGAAATCAGAATATACGGTGTGAACTTTGTCCTTTCAAGTTTCCTAGGTATGTACCTATGAGATTATTTGCATTAGATTATTTTAGGTAGATTATCAATGCAAACTTGACCCACTTTTGCAATGCAAAGAAGAAAGCTCAACTAAGAATAAATTCTAGGGATGCATGGGAAGATGCTAAGAAAATATTAGAACAACGCCTTAGATTGAAGAAAAGATTTTGGTGGGTACCATATGACCCAAATAGTTTCATAAGTGACAGAAGGGTAAGAAACAGGGTGTCAGTCTACATACATCATAGGGTTCCAGAAATTGAATAGTATGCTAATCAGGATGAGTGGGTAGAAGGAAAATTAATTGAAGAAATTAGTGAGCAAGAAAATATGGAAAATGCCATGAAAGATCTTGAAAAGACCATTGACCTGGACTCTTTTGGATAGGTATCTTTCAAGCTGCCTCAACAATTAGGAGTTGATACATCCTCTGCTGGAACTTCTCAGCAGCCTGTACAGGAAACCAGCACACCAGTTGCAGGATCTTCCAAGGGTAAAGAAGTGGCATACACAGAGCAGCCTGCGATGACAGATCAGCAAGAACAAATTCCTCCAGTCCAGAATAAAGCAGCAGAAATTCTAGCACTGCAAACTCCTCTAAATGAGGAAAGAAGCAAGAAGAGAGACAGGGAAGACCCCACACCTATCAGTGGGCCCACAGAACAACCTGGGGAAAAAAGGCAGAGACTGAATCCTCTGTTAGAAGAGGAAATCATTGAAGAAACAATAGATAGTCTAAGAGGTGAAAGGATAGTCAGCCAGAAGACTTCCCTGGTGATGGAAACATCAACTAGCTCACATAGGCAAGAGCTAGAAAGGCAATACAACGTAGAATTTTCATCCACTAGGCCACAAAGCAAATAGGCCTCCAACATCAAAAGGACATTCAGAGATATAAAGGCCAAAAATGACCCACTGAGGCTTCAGATTTACAACCAGTATCTTAAGCTAACCCCCACAAACCAGCAAAGGTTGATGTCTGCCTATGACATTAAGGAAGGCAAAATGATAATGAGCTACTTTAAGCCCAAGGTGCAACAACCACAGTTAGCAGTTGATTACATTAGGACCAATTTGGAGGTCTTAGCTAAGGATATTCATCCCATGGACCAGATTGAGCTTCATAAATAGACTGGAGAAATGGTCTACTCCACACTAGCTGATAAAGCAATGTTGGCCTATAAATTACAAAACTCCTTGGACAATACCTCTGCTCAATTACACTTGGAGAAAGCCTCTTCTCTAGCCAAGGACAACAGGATCAAATCCTTAGAAGAAATCATTATTGAACTGGGACATGATCCCAAAGATGCTAAAGGCATAAAGGCACTAGTGAAGAAGAAAGAAGAAGACATTGTTGCCCTAAGGAAACAACTAAAACTGCCTCCTTCCATGCATCCAAAAACTGTACAAGTTTTACAACAGAAATCCGAAGAAGACATGATGGACCTACTCATGAAACTCAATGAAAGATTAACCGATACCGAGTAGGCATTAGAAAAGGCACTAAAAGAGTAGGGAGAGTCGACCTCCCAACCACCTGAAGCAATCCCTGTAGTCATGACTGCAATCCCTTCAACAATTGCATCAGTATTGGCCTCAAATGTCCCAGCAGTCACAACACAAGTGATCACACGTACATCATTAGCAGAAGTAGCACCAGGCAGCAGTACGAACATGAGCAAAGAGGAATTGGTAAAAGCCATGGAAGAATTCAAACTCCGAGTGTCAGAATTGAGACAAGTAAAGGAACAATTGGCAAAATTAGAAAAAAGTTATGACAAATCCAAGATCAGTGTGGCAGAGAAAATAAGAGAGGTTAAAGCATTAGAGAACCAAGTGAGAACATTGGAAAAGGATCTCACTCTGGATAATCCCTTGGCTGAGATTAGAAAAATCCTTTTGGGAAAATGTCACCCAGTCTATAAATGACATATGGCCATCTATCCAAGTGATTTATGAACAGATTGGCCTAATAAACATAGCCCATGAAGTGATCTAGCAAACAAGAGCACAATTAGGAAAAATTCCAGAAGAAGCTAATCGGCTTATACACTTCTTGAACACCCACAATGCAGAACAACTGGAGCAACTTGGCATTCAAGATAGGACAGACACAATTGTGGAAGTCAAAAGGGTTCTAACCAAGGGAACTTTAATACAGAACATAGAAAGAAGGTGCGAAGACATGCAACTAGAAGTCAATACATTTATGGAGAAATTCACAGTTTTGCTTAGTAAAGGGCTACCAAGTCATTTGGTCATCAATGATAAGCTAATGAAACAGGTTGATTATGTTGATAAATTGAATAAGTATGCAAACAATTAGGCCAGTGCGTCATCAAGTGCATTAGGAGTGAAATCAATTCCATCTGTCCGAGTTCTCTATGACAACTTGGAGAATTTATTCTACCTGGAACACGAGGTAAAGCATCTATTCGTCATTCAGCCTAATTTCTACAGATATACAGAAACTGATGAGACTCTTAGGAAGCTTCAGAGACATAAATTACCAGTGCAGAAATGGTGGCAGCATATGTTAGAAATTTTATAAACTTATCTTTGGTATCTTTGGTATCTTTGGTAAAATGAAAATTTTGGGACATTTACCATGATGCGGCGAACAGAGATAAATGAGGGTCATACGGGTCAAAGCATATCAAATCACAGTTGAAGAACATCTGACAAAGCCAGAAGCAGCTAGCACAGACCATCATTGGAAGATAGTTGTAAACCGACTCATAAAGTCTACCCCCATCACATCCGACAGGACAGAGCAGCCAGCACAACACCAATTTATCTTTTTCCCTGTTTTCGAGACTATCTTTCTCTATCTTTTGTAAAAATTTATGATGAGTCATCACTAGATATTATTTCTATGAGATATTTTGTAAGATATTTTGTATAAATACTCCCCCAATCGAAGTATTTGGGGTTGGTGAGTTTTGCTACACTTTGCTATAAATCTTGAGCTTTCTCGAATATAGAGCGGTTGGAATCAACTTTTTCCTGACTTACTGGATGAAGAATTGAAGGAGAGGACTTGTCACAGAATTCTTGAATCAATCAACGGAACAATAATTCCCTTATTTCTCGTGTTGTTAAAGTTTTTTCTAGTTTCTTATATCACATGTGTTTTTCCACAATCTGAATGATAAAGATAAAAAATAAATCAGAATATGCTTGATTGCACTCTGGTTTTTATTCATTATCATTCTCTATGTTTTCTTCAGAATTAAAATAAGCAATGTAACTCTTAATTGCTCTTGTTTCCTAATTCTCTCATCTTGATTATTTGCTAAGGAATTCTTAACTGATCCTTAATAGTAGTCATCCCCTTTCCCTCTTCAAATAAGTTGAAATATTCTTAATTGCCTTTCATCCAATTTGAGCCCATTCCATCCAATCCAAATATTGGTTTGTTCCCTGTTTGACTACCTTTCTCTGTGAAACCATCCTCTGGTAAGAAACTGAATCCAGAAATCCATCCTGTTGACTCCATTAGCCCAATGGACTGAATTACTCAACCTTGCACCTTTGCTCTACTGAATCTCACCACCCAAAAATTAAACGAAACCGCTAAACTTCATAACTAGCCTAATACCTTTCAAAACAACGTCAAATCATAAAGAGAGAGACCTCTCTGGATATAGATTGGCCAGATTCTATATCTAAAAGATTGGTTTCTGGTTACCTTAGCCTCCTTTCCTTTTCATACAACTTTAGGGAAAACCTGAGTGATGACAGTTTGGAATCGTAAATACCGCATAACAAATTGGTGATTCCACTAGGAACCCATGTATTCCCTTGTTCGTTCCTTTATCCATTGTGTTTGATTACCTCTTTGATATACCTTTGCTTCTTTATCCAACCAAGAACAAACCTAGGAAGTGATTTCATTGAGTCCCTTTTGCAATTTTTGTGTCAAAATCCTCTATCCCTGGCCCAACGCTTCCCCAGTTCCTCTAACAAATCATTACACCTCACATGGCCCACTTTGTACCAAAGTTGCAAAGCACTAGTGCTTGTCTACACCAACATTAGCCCCTGTTTTTGCACAAAACATGCCCCCTTTTTTTAAGTGTCTCTTTCATCAGCCTATTTCAAGCTAACCTTCCTTAAGTCTTAAGTGTCTTGCAGTCTCTCTAAAGCCTCCATTTCGTTTGCATTTTTGTTTTATTACCTTTGGTAAGAATTGGTTTCGATTTTCCTTTGTTCTTATCATTTGGTCACTTGCAAACTAATTTCGTTTGGTCATTGACTGCTTGGATGAATTGTTGTTTTAGTACTCATTCTAAAAAGTACATTTGAACCATTTATTAAGCATTTTCATCTTAATTTTCTTCATCTTGAAAATAAAGTGTGTTGAAAGGAATTATTTTGCATTGGCATTTAGGGTTTTGTATGTGCATTGATATTGGATCAGTTACATTGAAAGGGAAATTGCATCTTGCATTGTATTTGTTGCATGTTGTATGTTTCATATTGATTGTTATTCCCTTCCTTATCTACATTTTAATTGAAAGAGAAAGATTTCCATTTTCTCATGCTAGATTTGCATTTTACAATATTCAGGTAACATTCATGGTGAGAGAAAAACTGAAACTTAATGAAATATAAACAACCAAATTTGTTGAATCAACCTAAGGAACATTTGTAACATTAACATAAACACTTAGAGGTCTAGGCTAGAGATGTGTTTCGACACCGTTAAATGTAGGAGTTGTCATTGTTTTCCAACATTGCATCTCAGGGGTGATATCCCATTCCACATATGTAATTGTATAGGATCATACTCTACGTACCTTTGGGTATATTAGATGGCGCTCTTTGCATGTACCATTCACTATATTTTTGGAGTACCCTATAGGTTACTATCCATCCATAGGTAATTGAGTAAGCTACCTTGTATACCGTGATACATCGAACACATCATTCAGAGAGATTTCCTGCACGTACGTAAGTCCTTAGTTCCCCAAGGTGTATATTGCAGTTCATGGTTGCTTGGTAAACCTTTATTTCTAGTTACCCTTTTGTTTTGTTTGTGTATTTAATTTCTAAAATCAATTAATTAACTGTGAAACAACATCCTCCCCGTGGAACAACTCCTTAGTGGATATTAGGTTGAGGCTAACTGCAACAATTTTAAAGTCTATCAATCAAGGGAACTCCTCTGATGAGAATCTTGGTCCTTTTCCTTCTTTTGGAAATATTGGCGCTCCTTATATGGAAACGTTTTCCATTCCTGGATTTACCATTTGTTTTTCAGTTTGGTTGTTTTCGACCCCTATGGTTTTGAATGTCCAAAATGCTTCTCAACCGAGTTCTCCTCCACCCAAACAACATCAACCTCATGTTGATCTTAAAGTTGACTATTTTCCTTCCTCACCTATTGTTTCTTCACCACTTTATTCCTCTTCGCCTAGTGAAAGTCTTGGTTCTAGTGACTAGGAAGCTAAGAAGAAGAAGAAAAATAAGCAACGGGGCAACCGAGTAATGATTTCTATGGACGCAACTAGTATGGACAAATCTTCCAATCAACCCCGTAAAGCTAAATTCCCTTCAATGTTATGCAAGGGTGACCACCTTCTTAGAGATTTTCCTAGTATTACCAAGATATTAGAAGTGTGGTCCACAGGCTCACATCGACCTTTGTCGTCATCTTTTGGACATCATGGTAGTGATAAAACCTCAACTAGTGATAGCAAGGTCCATGGGAAAAAAGGTAAAGGAAAATTTCCATATAAGTTATGTAAAGGGAATCATCTTTTTCACCTTTGTCCTTATATGGATGAAGCCTTAGAAGTGTTTGAAAACATTACAACTTATCAACCATGAATTCCAGTTGGTTACCAGAAGCTTTCTCCCAATCCTCCACTACTTGATGAAGTGATTGGTCAGAATCTAAATCCAAACAATCCTGCTCTCTCTGAATGTTAATCCCATGATTCCATTCCCAACCAACCAGTGGTTAAGAAACTAGTTGACTTGATTCCACCTTTAGGTTATTGTACCTTTCTCGTAGACAATGGACTTCATGTCACTTAGGTATTTCTTGTTTTTTCTAATTCTACTGGACAACGGGGCATTTCTCCCACTCCCATGAAACCCCCTCAAAGAAAATATGACACTGGATTTGATTGGAGTCGATTGATAGAACCTTGTCTCCCTTCTTACATGCCTTTTAAGATCATGGTAAAGGATTATGATAAGAACATCCATCACATTGTTATAGATGAGGGGGCTTCTGTTAGTATTATATCCTCCATTGCTTGGCAAGCATTGGGTTCCCCACAGCTTGTGTTTGTTGAGTCCCTATAATACTAGCGATTACCCCATTACTATTGTAGTTATACACCTTATTAATATTGTTGTGCCCCTATTGTCCCCATATTGTTATTACTGGGCCCCATAGAATCCCTCTATTGTTATTTTTGCGGCTTTATATTATTATTGTTAGGTCGGCTGGGTTATATTGTGACTCCCTAGACTCCTATATATAGAAAGGAGGTTTTGTCATTTGAATCATCCAAGAATTGTTCATTTATGTAATGTAAAGGAGGTTGCCCCCTCGAAGAGGCTGAATTCTAAGGCGTTTGATCTATTTTTCTATTCTTTTTGTGAGCTGGTTTCATAACATTTGGTATCAGAGCTTTGGATTCTAGGGTTTCGCTGCTCCAAACAGGTCATCGTGGAATTTTCGCTATAACTTTTTTTCTACGACGTTTCAGAAGTTGAAAAAAACACCCATTTGAGAATACATCGCACTAAATCTCGGGTCCGAATTTCAGATATTTTTGCATAATATTTGTAGAGATATGATCTGAGGAAGTTGGGCTTTTTGCAGACTCCTGAATTACATTCCAAACAGGTGACCTAGGGAAATCGTCATAACTTTTTCTCTGAGCCTTGGATTGAAATTTCGTAAGAAGGTTCATAAAGAGGATGGACTTTAGTTTCTTCTATATATTTTTAGGAGCTAAAGGTTGAAACAGTGACTCATGGCACGTCGTACAAGTTCTCTCTACTGAACTAGTCTATAATCGGGTCACTGTGGGAGGTTTTGCATAACTCTTCCATGGAGAATCCAATTTGGATCAGACTTGTGGCATTGGAAAGAGGACATAGAGGGCTACCACAGATTTCAATTTCAGAACTGGATGATCCAAAATTACAGAGATACATCAGATTCAATATCAGGTTCCTACAAAGTGAAAAAAGGTGTATAGTTTTTTTAAAATTTTGTATAAGATTGGTTTAAAAAATTAGATTGAAGGAATTCAAAGGGCATAGTAAAGCATTATTATTCGTAATTGATGCCCTGAGGAAAGAAAATGCAAACACCTAGTAGGCAACCTGAAAGCTCTAGCATGACCCGTGAAGAAGAGGAAGAAATGCAACATGATATATCAAAATTATGACACCAAGTGCAACAATTGTCACTTGCACAAAAAGGAATAGAATCTAAGATGGATGGTTTAAAGAAAGATGTAGAAGCTAAGATGGATCGTTTAAAGAAAGGTGTAGAAGCTAATATGGATGATTTGAAGATAGATTTGAAGATAGACATGGAGGAATTGAAGATAAATATGAATAAGTTGCTACAAGAAATGGTCACTAATGGTGAAAGGGTAGTAAAGGAAACTCATGATGACAAAAAAAGAAATGTTAATCATGATTCCATAGACTCTAATGTTGGATCGAAGGCCCACCATATTCCAAAAATCGATATGAGGAAGTTTGATGGCAAGGATCTCGCAACATGGATATTACAGATGGAGCAATTTTCGATCTCAATAATGTGCAAAACACACAAAAGGTACGTATTGCAACTTTATATTTGGAACCAAATCAGTTTGTATGATATTTATGGCTTTGCTCTCATAAGCAATTTATCGCTTGGGCAATTTTTACAGAAGAATTGATAGCACATTATGAGGATACAAAAAGCAACACTTTTTTTAGTCAATTGATAAGTCTCAAACAAAAGGGTTCAATAATGGAGCACATTGAAGAGTTCCAAAAATTGAATAGGTAAAAGATATTCCAGAGGAGCATAGGATTGATGTGTTCATAGGGTCTTTAAAAGATAATATCCAACATGATGTTCACCTTTGGGAACCTGATTCATTAGAAAAGGCATTCAGGTTAGCAAGAAAAATGGAAAGCAAAATCATGGTAACCAGGAAGCATACCACTCACAACTATAAAGACAGAAGTGTTGTTGCCCCTAGTCTTCCAAAACCTATAAGATTGACACCACAACAATTGGAAGAAAAAAGATCAAAAGGGCTTTGTTACAGTTGTGATAGCAAATACACTAAAGGTCA
>APFE030186296.1:0-10984 GCA_000404065.3 Pinus taeda | reverse complement strand
TTGTCGAGGCACGGTCGGGAGGGACTAGGGTGTTCAACCCAACGGGATCAACCGCTCTTCATCCATCCCCCACTGACCCCACCCCGACAATTTCCCCTCACATAAGGTTTGAGCTACCAAGCGCGCGCGCAACCACTCCCTCGACCCAACCACCAGCGAAAAAGCTCACCCAAGCAACACATCAACTGCCGCCGCCTTTTCGAGAGAACCAACTATGGAAGCCCACACCCTTGGCCCATTCCTTCCAATGAACAAAAGCTCGAACACCGCCACTACGAATGAGTCTGAATTTTTTATCCATCATATTTCCTGAGCACCTTAATCGCAGCAACCATGCCCGCCCGAATAGGTCGTCGGAAGGGCTCCCAAGAAACAAGATTTCGAACCCCCGGCAGAAACACATTGGGGGAAAGAAAAACAAAGGATGGGTGGGACAAGCACAAGCATGGCTTGCAAGCACACACGAAAAAACAAGCATTACCTCAAGACAAGAAACCAACAATGTTCTCGCCAAACACCAAACCTTCTCCCCTAGACACACATCACGCAGTCCCACAACATTGCAATCGAAACCCAACCAACCCGAACCAAAAAAGAAAACCCCTGCTATCAATGATCCTTCCACAAGTTCACCTACGGTAACCTTGTTACGACTTCTCCTTCTTCTAAATGTTAAGGTTCAATGAACTTCTCACGACGTCGATGGCGGCGAACCACCATCGTCGACGGAATCCGAACACCTCACCGGATCATTCAATTAGTAGGAGCGACGGGCAGTGTATACAAAGGGCAGGGACGTAGTCAACACGAGTTGATGACACGCGCTTACTAGGAATTCCTCGTTGAAGACCAATAATTGCAATGGTCTATCCCCATCATGATGCAATTTGAGAAGATTTCTCGATCCTCTCGAACCAGGAAGAAAAGCTCGTTTGCTGCATCAGTGTAGCGCGTGTGCGGCCCAGAACATCTAAGGGAATCACAGACCTGTTATTGCCTCAAACTTCCATGGCCTAAATGGCTATAGTCCCTCTAAGAAGCTGGTCACGAAGGGGAACCTCCGTGTAGCTAGTTAGCAGGCTAAGGTCTCGTTCTTTATCAGAATTAACCAGACAAATCGCTCCACCAACTAAGAACGGCCATGCACCACCACCCATAGAATCAAGAAAGAGCTCTCAATCTGTCAATCCTTACTATGTCTAGACTTGGTAAGTTTCCCCGTGTTGAGTCAAATTAAGCCGCAGGCTCCACTCCTGGTGGTGCCCTTCCGTCAATTCCTTTAAGTTTCAGCCTTGCGACCATACTCCCCCCGGAACCCAAACACTCTGATTTCTCAGAAGGTGCTGGCGGAGTCCTTAGAGCACCATCCGCCGATCCCTGGTCGGCATCGTTTATGGTTGAGACTAGGACGGTATCTGATCGTCTTCGAGCCCCCAACTTTCGTTCTTGATTAATGAAAACATCCTTGGCAAATGCTTTCGCAGTGGTCCGTCTTTCAAAAATCCAAGAATTTCACCTCTGACAATGAAATACGAATGCCCCCGACAGTCCCTATTAATCATTACTCCGGTCCCGAAGGCCAACACAATAGGACCAGACTCCTATCACGTTATTCCATGCTAATGTATTCAGAGCATAAGCTTGCTTTGAGCACTCTAATATTTTCAAAGTAACAGTGCCGGAGCTGTGACCCATCCAATTAAGGTCAGGAGCATGCCGCCGACAAAAGGGACGGAAGGGTAGGTGCACACCGAGTAGGCGGACTGACCTTTACGACCCAAGATCCAACTACGAGCTTTTTAACTGCAGCAACTTAAATATATGCTATTGGAGCTGGAATTACCGTGGCTACTGGCACCAGACTTTCCCTCTAATGGATCCTCGTTAAGGGATTTAGATTGTACTCATTCCATTACCAGACTTGATGAGCCCAGTATTGTTATTCATTGTCACTACCTCCCCATGTTAGGATTGGGTAATTTGTGTGCCTACTGCCTTCCTTGGATGTGGTAGCCGTTTCTCAGGCTCCCTCTCTGAAATCGAACCCTAATTCTCTGTCTCCCATCACCACCATGGTAGGCCTCTATCCTACCATCGAAAGTTGATAGGGCAGAAATTTGAATGAAGCATCGCCAGTACAAGGGCTGTGCGATCCGTCGAGTTATCATGATTCACCGGAAAAGCGGGCAAGCCCGTGCCGGCTTTTTATCTAAAAAATGCATCCCTTCCAAAGAGTCGGGACTTGGTGCACGTATTAGATCTAGAATTACTACGGTTATCCGAGTAGTATGGTACCATCAAAAAAACTATAACTGATTTAATGAGCCATCCGCAGTTTCACAGTCTGAATTAGTTCATACTTAGACATGCATGGCTTAATCTTTGAGACAAGCATATGACTACTGGCAGGATCAACCAGGTAGCAACCTCCCACTTCAAAGGGCATTCCGAGCGCTCTCTTACCAAGAGCCAACCTGAACACCCATCAAGTCAAAGAGATGTCAAAATATCATGTAAAACTTTTATGCCTTGCACCTCTTGCATCCCAAGAAGGAAGCACACGCAACATGCCCAAGACATAGCGAACAAATGGGTAGACCTGCCAAGACACAACGAACCAAGGCCACTCTGGAGTTTGCAACCATGCCCCCGACCGACAAGAAAACGAGGGATCACTCACCCACTCCCCTAGAAATGAATGACTCCAAAATCCTCCGCGCCGCGCAGCGCGACCACCTAGGAGTCCACCCGGACAGCAGAAACGGTGGACCTCGATCGCATGATCGCCTGCGGTAGCGTCAATGCAAAGGAAACGGAAGGAAATAAAATAACAAGACCAACCAAGCCCACAACCTCTCTTAGAAATGCCCCCTGACCCTCCAGGCCACACACCGAGGCCACCTAGGAGTCCACCTAGACAACAGCAATGGTGGACCTCGATCACTCGACCGCCTGCGGCAACCACGATGTGAAGGCAAAGGAAGGAAATAAATGCAAATCTAGAGGGTCGCTACACAATACAAGAAAATATCAAAACAAGAGGAGGGATCGGGCAACTTCGCACCCCACGCACCCCACGTAAAGGCAACCTAGGGGATTTCCAACAGCTTTACCGACTGGACGATGAATAACTTTCCCCTACGGCGACCTCCACGCAGAGGAGGGAGGTTGAAGAGTTCCACCTCGAAATCCTCCTTCCAGATAGCCCCCACCATCGACGTAGCAAGCCTCCTCCCCATTAGACCACGAGCGCATACACAACCAGAACAAAAGTGCCCCCCAACCCTCCCCTCCCAGCACAGAGGCCACCTAGGAGTCCACCCAGACAGAAGCAACGGTGGACCTCGATCGCATGATCACCTGCAGCAGCCTTAATGCAAAGGAAATGGAAGGAAATAAAAAAACAAGGCCAACCGAACCCACAACCTCTCTTAGAAATGCCCCTTGACCCTCCATGCCACGCACCGAGGCCACCTAGGAGTCCACCTGGACAGCAACAACGGTGGACCTCGATCACTCGACCACCTGCAGAAACCACGATGCGAAGGCAAAGGAAGGAAATAAATGAAAATCTAGAGGCTCGCTACACAATACAAGAACATATCCAAACAAGAGGAGGGATCGGGTAGCTCCGCACCCCATGCACCCTACGCAAAGGCAACCTAGGGGATTTCCAACAGCTTTACCAACCGGACAATGAATAACTTTCCCCTACAGCCACGCCACGCACCGAGGCCACCTAGGAGTCCAGCCAGACAGCAGCAATGGTGGACCTCAATCACTTGACTACCTGTGGCAACCACGATGCGAAGGCAAAGGAAGGAAATAAATGCAAATCAAGAGGCTCACTACACAATACAAGAACATATCCGAACAAGAGGAGGGATCGGGCAGCCCCGCACCCCATGCACCCTACGTACAGGCAACCTAGGGGATTTCCCACAGCTTTATCGATTGGACGATGAATAATTTTCCCCTATGGCCACCTCCATGCAAAGGAGGGAGGTCGAAGCGTTCCACCTCGAAATCCTTCTTCCAGATAGCCCCCACCATTGACATAGCAAGCCTCCTCCCCATTGGACCACGAGCGCATACACAATTGAAACAACACATGCCCCCAACCCTCCCCTCCCTTCCCCGCACGGAGGCCACCTAGGAGTCCACCCGGACAGCAGCAACGATGGACCTTGATCGTATGATTGCCTATGGTAGCCTCAATGCAAAGGAAATGGAAAGAAACAAAACAAGACCGACCGAGCCCACAACCTCTCTTAGAAATGCCCCCTGACCCTCCCCGCCGTGCACCGAGGCACCCCAGGAGTCCACCTGGACAGCTGCAACGGTGGACCTTGATCAATTGACTGCCTGCGGCAACCATGATGCAAAGGCAAAGGAAGGAAATAAATGCAAATCAAGAGGCTCGCTACACAATAAAGAACATATCCAAACAAGAGGACAAATCGGGCAGCTCCGCACCCCACGCACCCTACGTACAGGCAACCTAGGAGATTTCCCACAGCTTTACTGACCAGACGATGAATAATTTTCCCCTATGGCCACATCCACACAAAGGAGGGAGGTCGAAGCATTCCACCTCGAAATCCTTCTTCTAGATACACCTCACCATCGACGTATCAAGCCTCCTCCCCATTCGACCACGAGTGCATACACAATTGAAAAATGCCCATAAACTTTGTGACTTAACATTTCCAACCGCAAAACCCTGCCACGCATGCAAGATGCAAGGAAAAATCCGACCCCATGATCAAACATATGGGCCAACACATCTATCAAAACCTCAAAGCCAGCACAACCACAAACGATGTGCACTTTGAAAGGAATGCCAACCCTTGAATTTACAAAAAGGAGAATAGCGCCTCATATCACCCGACATAAAAAGCAAGCAAGAGGGAGGGTAGGTGGTTTACAACCAAAACCCTTCCACTGCCCTCTTAAATGTATGCTTCTCAACCGAAAATGCCAACACAGAAAGAGTACAAGCACAAGAAACCAGCGCCATAAACAGCCGAACAATGAAGAGGCCAGCCATCACAAGGAGCCACACCACAACAACCCATACAACTCCGAGAACTTGGAGCAGTCAGGGAATTGTTCACATATGCCTCCAGGGACAAGCATGGCCAACATTACCACTCATGCGCTACTGAGTGGGCATGGAGAGAAGATGAAAATCGACCGCCCTACAAATGACCCAAGGCCATTCTTGAGGAAAACTCGAAAAACCAACTCAATTACCACCCACCTTTCACACGAAAAGAAAAATCCTCCGCACCAAATAGGGAGGAGGTGAACAATATAACGAGGAGACAATTTCAATGGAGCCACACATGGCTACCCAGCGCAATCAAAATTTTCTATTCACAGCAACCGAGGGGCACAGCAGCGACACAAGCACGACAGAGTTTTGGGGCTCCCATATGGGACCACAACAACAAAGGCTCAACGGAGCGCCGAGTAAACTTTCACCATTCTTATCGTTGGGATGGGCAAGAGGGACGGGGATGAGCATGGCCCACACTACCACTCATGTGCTACCGAGTGGGGATGGAGAGAAGATGAAAATCGGCCACCCTAAAAACGACCCAAATCCATCATTCGGGCAAACCCGAAAACACAACACGATTGCCAACCCACCTTTCACACGGAAATAAAACCTGTCGATGGTATCATTTGAAGGGGCACAAGGGGACCAAGACAAGCTAGGGAGCCACACCACAACAACCCATACGGCTCCAAAAACTTAGAGAGCAGAAGGGGAGTTGTTCATGTATGCCTGCCAGAACGAGCATGGCCAACATTACCTCTCATTCGCTACCGAGTGGGGATGGAGAGAAGATGAAAATCGGCCACCCTACAAATGACCCAAGGCCATCGTTCAGGCGAACCCGAAAACACAACTCGATTGCCAACCCTCCTTTCACACGAAAAGAAAACCCGTCGCTGGTATCATCTGGAGGGGCACGAGGGGACCGCGATGAGCCCGGGAGCCACACCACAACAACCCATACTGCTCCAAGAACTTGGAGAGCAGAAGGGGAATTGTTCACATATGCCTCCCGGGATGAGCATGGCCAATATTAGCACTCATGCGCTACCGAGTGGGGATGGAGAGAAGATGAAAATCGGCCACCCTACAAACGACCCAAGGCCATCGTTCAGGCAAACCCAAAAATGCAACTCGATTGCCAACCCACCTTTCACACGGAAAGAAAACCTGTCTCCGGTATCATCTGGAGGGGCGCGAGGGGACTAAGAGGAGCCCGAGAGCCACACCACAACGACCCTGAGAACTTGGAGAGCAGAAGGGGAATTGTTCACGTTGAACAGGTAAATCCCCTCTGTGGACAGAGGTGATCCCACTAGCCCAACATGGGTCTAGCAACAATCAATCAACGCTAACACGCAGATTCCTAGTTGCAAATCAAAGATCGATGATGATGGCCTACCTGGATTCCAATGCTAGTACTTGTAGAAGAATTGTTGCTCCCGTTCCCTTGCTCTGGCTGGTCACAATCCCCATGATCCTCGTGAACGGACACCTGCACATGCAAAGAACGACACAAATACAAGCATAAAATCCAATAGATGCAACTATATATCAGTCAGAAAAGATATAACTCAATCATCATTATAAAGACACATGAGTGGAACCATAATGATAGTCGTCTATTAATGAGTAAAAGCAAAGAAAGATACAACCAAGGTTCTGACGTTGAACCTATTCTTTGACTGGGCAAGCAGCTACATATGCTTTGCAAAAGACCTTCTCTCTCTCAGGATTCTAGCAGCATAACCTCCCTATGCTTCACAATTCTTACTATCACTCTAGCATTACTTCAGCACTCACAAAGACTCTAGCAAAACTAGCTTGTTTAATGCATGAGGACAGTCATTTATAGATGGAGAAGGGAGGAAGATACAATGTACCAGGACGCCCATTATGGATTGGCATTATCCCTGAAAAGCCACTGAGGATAGTTGTCATGGATAAATGATGACTCTTGACCTCTATCATGTGGATTTTTCCCTCAAAGAGCTTCATGATAAGAGAGGAAAAAACATATGGGTGCGCGTTGGCCAAAAATCATAACCAAATTTAGGTGGCGCGAGTGTTGCTCTAAGACAGAGCACCAATGGGCGCGCCCCCTTTTGAGGATCTGATTCATTGGCGCGGGTAAGACACTGTGTACCTGCGCCAATGGAAAAAGGGCACTTTTTAGGGATAATTTGCAAAAGGTGTCTTCAGGGAACATGAAGTGCATACTCAGGGGAACATAATGCAAGTGTTTTTAGGTTATGTCACTGGTCACAGGTCCCGAAATGTGTCCTCCAATGTACGAAAACAAGGGTAACAGGGACGGTGACCAACGGTGACAAATTACTGTGTAACAGATGCCCCCTAAAGCATGAGGCCCGAGAGAGAGAGGGGTGAAATGCTTTACAAGAACATATATAGCTGCCGCCCAGAATCTGCATTGAGAGATACAATTTGATATTTCAAATACATGATGTACGTGGCATGGTCGCAGCCACCCATAAGAGAGTACATCTAGATCCGTAGTATGGACGCAGCCATCTGGTTAGGATCAATGAATTGACTTAGGTATGGTCGCAGCCATCCAGTGAATGAGTCATGTATCAAAAATCACGCCTGGATTACAACAGACACAATCCAGGGTCTTGCGCTCCATCTCGACCCAAACATAAGTACAATTTCAAGCATGTGAACATGTGACCTGAAGTCGAATATGCATGAACATCGTCCGATTACCAGCCAATGATGAAAGCTGTTAACAGACGTGAGAGGTACCACCAATAATGACAATGGCCCTCAAGGTACTATAGGTACAATCTACGGCGTGTGAATTAGTGAGCCGTTGTCGAACACCCGTAGAGTCATCCGATTGGAGGCCAATGATAAAAACCTCGTGTCGAACACAAAGAACTTGCCATTGAGGCATGCAGGCTCCAAGGTACTGGAAGGGAGTCTCTAGGGCACTTTCCTGGATAATGAGCTGAAGTCGACAGGAAGTGATCTTCGTCGAAGGTGGGCCATAATGTTTCCCACATCATCGACACGAGACAGGAAGAGACAATGTTGTGAATTAAGATTATATGAACTATCAAACGGAGGTTGTTTCTTTTAGAGGTCAACTTCTCTTGAACATATCGGCGGAACAACAGTGGAGTTGGCAGTATTTGACATCGATGGATCAGAGGTCATGATGACGAGGCAACGAGAAGATGAGAGGTCAAATAGGATTACCCAAACCCACGGAGGTAAGTGAAAAATGAGATGAGATATCCCCACCCTGACACGAAAGCAGAGAAGTGCAATGTTCAAGAGCGACATACTGCCGACACAACAATAATTATGGTTCCCAAAATTTTCTTTTTTTCCCCCACCATTTCTGGCGAGTACCCCAATTATTTTTAACAAGCTTTATGGGGATAGCATATGCTTGTGGTGTGTAATTTCGACAAGATCCGATGTCATCAGGTTTTAACGAGTTTGACAAAGGAAGAACTCGACGTCTTTTCATGTTTAGAGAGTTTGAAAAGACAGCAAAAAAGGAAACTCCAGGGGTGTCCTTTTTCGTAAAGTTGTGTCTCTCGGGCCCGAAAAAGTATAAAATAATGCCCGAAAGAACCGCTCGACCATTACGATCGAGGAGTACTTTTCATAAATAGTGATTTCGACCTGAAAAAGTAGAAAAGTGATCAAAACCATGTCGTTTCATAACCATTAACGAGTTTGAAACAACAAAACCCGGTAATCTTTTATGTTTTAACGGTCGAAAAAAGAACTTAAAACGAACGCCCCTTAGTAACGTTTAACGAGCCAAGAGGAATAACTCAGCAATCTTTTCCTCTTTAAAAGGTCAGGAAAAGAGCTGAAAGTAGACAATAAAGTAACCTTTTTTCATGTTTTACCGAGCTTGAAAAAGTTGAAAAGAAGCTCGTTTGGTTGCGTTGAGTTGCACCAAGCCCTGTCATCATACAAAAACAGCGTAAAACCCACTTCGACATGAAAATATCCCAAAAATACTCAAAAATATCATTTCTAATGTATTTTTAGGTCAAAAGAATGCTATAAATAGTAAAATGGTAAAAAACAAATTTACTTTTCACTTTTTACCTTGTGAGTTCACTATTGGAGGGTTTTTGGTGCAAATTTCAACTGCTGATTGCGATCAATCCAGGAGACCATTCGAGCCGCCGTCTGCAACAGGTAAGAGGCCTCATCCCTAGCTCTGTTTTCATTCCATTTTTTAAGATCTTGATCCATAATCCAGCCCCCTGCAAGGGGATTTGCAAATTTTTAGGGTTGCGCCATTGGCGTGGGTTTCCTGCAGGGGACCGTGCCAATGGTGATTTTTCCCTAAAGGGGTCGCGCCATTGGCGCGACTATTTTAGGAACAGTCGCGCCAACCGTGTGATCTCATTTTGCCACACATTTGACCGTTGAATTTGCAAATTATTTCCAATTTAGGTTTCATCAATGATCTAATAATTGAAATTTTACCTTTGGCTGCAGGGTTTTGTCAAAAATGGTTCTAGAATGGAAAGAACGAGAGCATAATAACGTGGATGCCATGGCATTGGAGGATGATGACTGTCTGAATGCTCTGAGAGACTGTGGCTTGAAGAAATTCTTCCACACCTCGTACCTACGTGCACAACCTGAGCTACTGCGCTTCATAGTGGATGCTTGGGATACAGAGGATCAGGTATTTCACCTGAAAGACCAGGCATTGGAGTTGGATGTTTCCGATGTCTACTTCATCACTGGGTTATCGCGGCAAGGTGCACGGCCTATCTTGACTGGTAGTCGGCCTTCTGGAGAGAAGATAGAGGAGGTGATGGAACGAGTGTGTCCTGGGGCACGGTTTGGAGCAAACAGCAGGAAGGTAGATATCAACACGGTGCCCGACCTGGTACTACGAGTTATTTTATTCACCATTACCCAGACAGCTGGGATACAGGCGCCCCATGAGGCCAGCAAAAATCATTTGCTGCTGGCCACTGAGTGTCTCCAGCCTACGCTGTTTGATTGGGCCACGACGGTGACAACCAACATTAAACGACAGCTTACCAAGTGTAAGCATGATGGAAACAAATAGTTTGGATATGGATCGATCGTGGTGACTTTGTTCCTGGAGCGACTGCCGATCTTCCGGGTAAAGGGGGGAATAGTGGTAGACCTAGTGTTGCGGGAACCGAGGTTGCATCGATGGGCAGAACTCATACCCAGAGGAGGAGGGGGCTAGCAGATGTCCTGGAAGCCCGAGTTCTTCATCTGGCTCCGTCACCAGATGATTGTCATTGAGGACTGGCCCTATGTGGGCATGGATTTCACTGGAGATCCCGATCTCCCTCTACCTTCCGGAGAGGACTGGGATGAGGAGCTGGGTAAGAACTCTTTTTTTTTTACGTTTTTATGTATTTAAGTTTTTTTGTTAATACATGCATATCTCTTACAGTGTCTATATATGTATACAGATGTTGGTGCAGAGCGACCAACTGACTTGCCTCATAACGTGCAGACAGCACAACCTGCAGTGGACCCTCAGGTAGAGGGTGAGGAAGATTTAGTACAAAACCTTGAGGTACTTACTCGAGGTATTCCAAATTACGGCAGATTGGCAGACGTGCCTAGAGAGTACTAGAGGCACACGGTGGGAGTGTCTACTCATGTCCATCGTCTGTTGAGACGTTTGGTGTGAGCGGTGACATGCTATCATGAGCATCACCGTGATTAGACGCCTAGGTTTCTTTTTGCATATTTTTGAGGAACACGCTGTCAGCAGCTGTATGGGCTTTGGACATGTATTATTTTTTTTTGGATTATGTAACGCGCGGGGTGTGAACATTTTGACTCACACATATATATATATACATATGTTTATGGTTTATTATTGTGTTTTCATGTGCTTGCTTGTATAATGTTTTATTTACAAAT
>APFE030186295.1:0-12572 GCA_000404065.3 Pinus taeda | reverse complement strand
TTTAATATAAATAATATTAATATTAATATTACAGAGACTATTTCGTCTAAAGGCATTCTTTATTAAACCTAAATTAATAAAATATTATTATTTAAAAAGTAATGATTTCAAATCTAAGTTTTCATAGCCACACCAAATGAACCACATGGCATCAAATCCCAACCAGACTTTTCATAATTATTTTTTAATATATTACAAGAATAACCATTTTTCACACATGAATTTTTAATAAATTAAAGAGAGGAACAACCTTAAGCAACTTAAGATTGACATATTTTTCACATTGTCCATTGGATCGTGCATTATACAAAAAATATTGATTTGACTTGCAATCTCAACCATTCATCTTATTGAAAATATAAATTCCTCAAGAGCCGGAATTTCAATAAGACCCACGCCTTTCGGCCTATTTTTTTTTTTTTATAATAATAACAATAATAATAATTAATTTAGTAATTTTTATTTGATTTTTTAAATTTTTAGCAATGTGAATGTGAAATAAGATAATTGTTTAATTTCCTTTCATGAATGTATCATGATATAATTATTTTTAATGTCATCATGTTTATTAACCATTTAATTGATATTTAAATATGTAGTTTATATGTTTTTAACATAATTTTGCATATAATATTTATTTAAATTAATATTTAAATAACATATAAAAAAATTATAAATTAATTTATTTATTATTATATTATTTTTTTTTATATATACCAAATTATTATTAGATATTTCCAAAAATATTTCGCCAATAAATACATATTATGACTTTAAGGTGAAAAAAAGTTTGTGAATTTTGAGCGGATGGCGCTGAGATTATTTTTTTAAAGAATAAATTTTCGTTTGAACATATATCTATGGTGGAGATGGCCTGGAAAATTCCATGGTGAAAGTCAACAAACAACAACCTGCATCCCTAGTATGGTCGCCAATTTGTTATACGGAATTTATACCTACGGATAAGTATATCTCCCCTAAGTAGGTAGTTACACTTAGAACAGCTGAAGTAAAGATGTTTAACCTTTTCCTACAATAAACGAATAAGATAAAAGAACCTACTTATGATCCTTCGCTTCCTTTGATATCCTTTGGGTTACTCTCGTCGCTCCTGCTCAAACTGAATTCACTCAATTGGTACCTGCCAACATAAATAGAAGATGACAACAATAAAAGCATATGATCTATTTGTTGTAAACAAATGAAATCAACAACATTTGAACATACATTCATCATAGATATATACAAAAGTATTGGAAAAGAAACAAACAACTTTATTGATTGATAGAAGGAGAAGTTACACCCAATGTGGTTCGATCTCGTGTCACTCATCCAACTTAGTCCAAGCCCTCATCACACTAATAGCAACATCAATCCAGCAGCATAACATTACTTTGACAATGATTTCAAGTCTCTAAACCAACAATGTTTCTCTATAATATCCAAGCTCTTTGGCTTTATGATGGGAGGCCAATTTATAGATGAATGCAAGTGGTTTTGTCGTTAATATGGCATTGAATGGTTTTCCATAATTAGACGGTTAATTTCCATGTTAAAAGGGATGAGAGGATAGAGGATTAGATAATCCAAGGCTATCCTAAGTCGAGCTCATCTTGATAGGATAGGAGCTGGGTTCCTTCTAGAAGGCTCTTGAAAGGAGGAATATACTTAGGATCCAATGAACATTTCGAGGATTCTCACCCAACGCAGGCTTGACTGGGCTTAGGTGCTTTGCAACACAGCCTTAAATGGGGCTACCTACTCTGCAGAGCACTTACTCGTGACCACGGGTGTTCTAGTGACCTAAGGAAGCACTTCAACAGGGTTTGAAGTCAAGGGACTCTCATGGATGAAAGAACTCAATTAGGTGGCATGTCTAGGGCATGTAGCAACTGAACTAGAGTTTGATAGACCATGTTTACACTGATTTGATCATTAGGAGTGATGTGCCTAAATAGACCTGTAACAGTCAACCATTGTCAATTATGGACAATCATGGTTTACAATGGATCAAAATGGTTCAATGTCACATTGTGACAAAGATTGTTTCAATATGAAAATCAGCCATGTTCAACCATGGTCCAACATCACATTGTGACAAATATTGTCTTAATATGAAAATCATTAATGGTCAATATCAAAATCAAACATGGTCAATCATGGTCAACCATGGTCTAACGTCACATTGTGACAAAGAGTGTCTCAATATGAAAATCAACTATGGTCAACCATGCTTATTTTAGGGTTTATAATATTTATCTTAGGGTTTATATACATTGGGTTTATAATATTAATCCATTGGGTTTAATATTATTCCCTTACACTTATAATGCCTTTAAGTTTTAGTATTGATCTGTTTGGTTTATTAGTACCTTGGGTTTATAATATTAATCCCTTGGGTTTATGAATCTAAGGGTTCATATTCCTAGGGTATAATATTATTCATAGGGTTTATAATATTAATACTAAGGTTATATATAATTCCCTTGGGTTTATAATCATGGTCAACCATGGTCAATCATTGTCTAATGTCACATTATGACAAAGGTTGTCTCAATACAAAAATCAATCATGTCAACCATGTTCAATATGAAAATCAATGATGGTCAAGCATGGTCAACTATAGTCCAATGTCACATTGTGAAAAGATTGTCTCATTATGAAAATCAACCATGGTCAACCATCGCTTACCATGGTCAAACATGGTCAACCATGGTCCAATGTTGCATTGTGACAAAGTTTGTCTCGATGTGAAAATCAACCATGGTCATATTGTGACAAATATTGTCTTATGGGCAAAAACCATGGTCACATTGTGGTAGAGATTGTCTCATAGTCCAATGTCACATTGTGACAACCATGGTCAACAATTGTCCAATGTCACATTCTGACAAAGATTGTCTAATATGAAAATCAACCATGGCCAAACATAGTTAAGCATGGTGAACCATGGTCCAAAATCACATTGTGGCAAATATTCTTTCAATATGAGAATATATCATGGTCAACCATGGTTCAACATTGCATTGTGACAACGATTCTCTTAGTATGAAAATAAACCATGGCCAAACATTGTCAACTATGGTCAACCATTGTCAACCATGATCAACCATGGTCCAATGTCACACTGTGACAAAAATTGTCTTAATATGAAAATCAACCATGGTCCAACGTCGCATTGTTACAAAGATTGTCTTAATATGAAAATCAAACATGGTCAAACATGGTCCAATATCACATTGTGACAAAGATTTTCTCAATGTGAAAATAAACTACCATCAACCATGGTCCAACATTGCATTATGACAAAGATTGTCTCACCATGGTCAAACATGGTCAACCATGGTCCAACATCACATTGTGACAAAGATTCTCTCAATATGAAAATCAATCTCTGTCAACCATGGTCAATGATGTTCCAATATCACATTGTGACAAAGATTGTCTCAATATGAAAACCATGGTCAAGAATGGTCAATCATGTTTGTTTTAAGGTATATAATATTTATCTTAGGATTTATATACCTTGGGTTTACAATATTAATCCCTTGGGGTTAATATAATTCCCTTGGGTTTTTAGTATTAATCCCTTAAGTTTATCAGTGCCTTGGGTTTATTAATCTAAGGGTTCATATTCCTAGCGTGTGATAATATTGGTTGGGTTTATAATATTAATCCTAGGGTTTAATATAAATCCCTTGGGTCTGTAATCCACTGGGTTTATAATATAAATTCCTTAGGTTTATAATATAAATTCCTTAGGTTTATAATATAAATTCCTTAGGTTTATTAATCCCTTGGGATTATAATGTTAATATCCGCTTATGTTTATAATATATTTTTTTGTTTGTCAAGTTGCCTGTGATTCTTTAGGCTTGACCTGTGGTTTGAGGAGCCGCGACCCAAGGGCATCTAAGATGTCAAAGTCATTGAGGGATCGCACTCGACCTAGGCCACTCAAACCTTTTAGATGAATGGATTTTTTAGCATGTCTCCCTAGCACAGGGCACAAACACCCCCCACGAGGTTTGATCCTGGGTCGCCTTGCTGATGAGGCTCATCCTCAATTGGTTGTGCTAGTGGGACTTGACACTCATGTTTGTAATATTAACCCCAAGAGTTTATAATATTAATCCCTTGGAATTTTAATATTAATCCCTTGGGTTTATAATATTAATCATTTGTGTTTAATATTATTTCCTGGGATTTATAACGCCTTGGGTTTATAATATTAATAATCCCTTTGGTTAATAATATCAAGTTTTTTATATAACTGTTAATATAACGGGTCATATTCCTAGGGTATAATATTATTGATAGGGTTTATAATATTAATAATCACTTACATTTATAATATCAATCCCAAGGGTTTATAATATTAATCTCTTAGGTTCTCAATATTAATCCCCTTGGTTTTTAATTATTAATTCCCTTGGTTATAATAATAATTCCCTGCTTTATAATATTAATATTTTTGTTTAATATTATTTCTTGGGATATATTAATGTCTTGGGTTATAATATATTATTTTCTGGACTTATAATGCCTTGGGATATAATATTAATAATCCTTATCGTTAATAATATTGTTATAACATTATAAATAATTAGACATTAATCCATTATAATGTTTATAATTATTATTGATTATAATATAATGATAATAATATTTTATGATATTAATTATTATATGTATTATATATTATATATATATTATTAATATCAATATTAATATAAAATATTAAATCCATATCCAAGAGACGTTTATGGGCGTATAATAACCACATTTATTAATGTGGTTTTGTTGGTAGTTTAATTAAATTCAATATTAGTGGAATATGCATTCAATTCCACAATAAACATCAAAACACTTACTAATTATTTTATTAAATTATAAACAATATTATAGTATAATATTATATTATATATATATATATATATATATATATATATATATATATATTCTACATAAATTATAATACTATATATATATATATATATATATATTATATATATAACTATATATATAATATATATATTTTTTTGCTAAGTATGTTTAATCTATTAATAAGAAAAAGCTATTTACAGAGAGTGCGCTTGCTGTCAAAGGGGTCAGACAAGCTTAGTATTACAAAACCCTCGTTTTGAGACTGCCCCAACAGAGGGGAAACCAGTCTGGAGGGATCAAAAAATGCCAGAAGACATATAGTCCATATTGTTTCCAAACCGAGCATACAAGTCAACAAAATCCGGCAATAAATCTAGCTGGATGTGCCTACATAGAAAAAAGCAAAAAGATCCAGAATTTAAAAGAACTGCCACCTGGCATTGGGCACGACGAGCTCCGTGGCCGGCTCTTCCTCTATCGTGCAGCCCCAATCTTCACATTTGTCCAATGGGTTTGGCACCCCAGTTCCTTCCTCCCGCCGCATGTCCTCCTTGTCCTGAGTTTGCATTGCCTTGCTTGGCGAGGCCTGTCGAGGCTTTGGTTCCTCTTCCTTATTCTGCGCTGCCTCCTTCCTCGGCCTTCGATGTTGCCCTTCTAGCCCAGGTTCCATGGCAGAGTGCAGGTTCTGTCAAATTTGAGGCTGACTAGGCTCTGCCCTGAAAGTAGCGCTTCCCGTGCAGAGGCCCTGATTGCTCTGAGCCTCTTCCTTTGTAAACAAGATGGATATGGTAGCCGTGATGACTGGTTGGTTCAATGTGCTCCTGAAGTGGAAGAGCGTGGTGTGGGGGGGCGACTGCCTTGGCAGGGAGAAGGGAGCCGAGCGAAGTCGCCCACGCCCACTTCTCGTGTTAGGATAATGGGGGTTATCTGCTGTGGAGGAGGGAGAGCTCGAGGAGCTGCGCCTTCTGGCTTGCTAATGAGTGCTTCCCCCTCTCGAGCCTCCCCTTCTGCTGATGAGCCTATGCCTTACCATGATGGAGCAGGTGAAAGAGCGAACGCGTAGACGCAAACAGAGGTGAGTGGCAACACGACGAAGCTTGGCCCTCTCCCAGAACCCACCGTCTTCCAACCAGAGGTGGCGCGTCGCAGCAACACGACGAAGCTCGACCCACTCCCAAAACCCACCGTCTTCCAACCAGCAGTGCTTGGAAAGCCCTCTGTAATTGCCATTGCTATCTCGGATTTTATAAAAAATCTTCGCGCCTCGGCTGTCCTCCGCCATAACTGCTGCATTCAATGCAGCCGAAGGCCAACTATCCCAAATGCAAGCGGCGATGATTGTTCTGTCCTTAGCTCGCCTGTTCCGGCCAGTTTCCCATCGTGTGAGGCCATGTGATGGCTTTTGTGACCGCATGAAGCCTTTCATACCGCAGGCCATGTGGTTTGGGTTTAGCAGGTGTTGGTCGACCCTACGCCACCCTTGTCCCATCCACCTAGAGCGCCATTGAAACACCCGCATCCGGGGAAATATTTTATAATATTATTAATAGTAGTTATATTAGGTATTTTAAAAGTAGTTATGTGTTTTTTTAATTAAATTAATTGATTAAGAAAATGTCATATAAATATATATTATGATTTTTTTGGACATGTGGTATTAATAGGTTATGATATTGGGTCATGATATTGTATCAAAACAGATTTATAGGTTAAGAATATCTATGGTAAGATGGTTCTCCTACCAAAAGACTTTGCTTAAATCAAGAATCTTCTTAATTCAAATGTTAACTAGCACAACCACGCTAGTAAATGTGGTTGATATATGCGGAAGGCATCATTTTCCATAATTTATATTCCAATCAGTGTTTCTAAATGCGATCAATCAACGTAATTTATTATATTTTTTAATATTAATATTAATATTATTTAATATTAAAAATATTAATTATTAAAATTATGTTTAATAATATTAAATATTTAAACTTATTAGTGTTTATTATTAAATAATAGTAATAATGATTTGTTAAAATCTAAAAAACTATACATTTTTGATATGCATAAATGGATCGGAAAATTTCCCTCCGGGCATCGAATTATGCAAATTAAACAATTTTTAAACTCAAGTTTTTAAAAAAACCTCCGTCGGAATTTTGATTAAAAATTAACCATAAAAAATGGTCATGAAAAAGGACCATTTTGTTTATAAGTTAGGCTATGGCCTTATAAACCTAAAATAATAAAAATAAATAATATTAAAAGCAATTGATTCACCAAGTTTTAATAATCTTCACAACCAATTCAATTTACCTCAAGTTTTTAATAGCCACACCAATATGAACACAGGGGACTAAAAATCCCAAGACCACTTTTCATAATTCTTTTTTAAATATATTACAAGGATAACTAGTTTTCACAAATGATTTTCTAATAAATTAAAGAGAGGAACAACCTTGAGAAAGTGACTAGTGACATATTTTTCGTATCCCAAGGCCACTTTTCATAATTCTTTTTTAAATATATTACAATGATAACTAGTTTTCACAAATGATTTTCTAATAAATTAAAGAGAGGAACAATCTTGAGAAAATAACGACTGACATATTTTTCATATTGTCCATTGGATAGTGCATTAGACAACAAATATTGATTTGACTTGCAATCTCAACCATTCATTTTATTGAAAATATAAATTCCTCAAGCCCAATTCTATATAGACCACGCCTTTGGCATATTTTGTTTTTATAATAATAATAATAATTTAGTTAATTTTTATGATTTTTTAAAATTTTAGCAATGTGAAATCTGAAATGAGATACTTGTGAATCGTTTCATGAAATGTATCAACATTAACCATTTCATTCTAATCGACGCTATCTCTATTTAATATGATCCTGGCCATGAACCACAATAGATGATTCAAAAGGGGTCCACAAAATTTTTCCAATATGATTTTTACCGCAAGATTTCTCATATTCATTATGAAATGTATCATGAAATAATTGTTTTGATGTTTATGAATATTTACTTACCATTTAATAAGTATAACTATGTTAATTTATATGCTTTTAACATAAATTTTTGGATATCATATTTTTATCAAATTAATATTAATAGGCATTTAAAAAAATTATTAATTAATATATATATATTATATATAGTTTAGGTAGAAAGAAATTTGTTGAATTTTGAGTTGATGGCTGAGATTTATTTAAAAAAAAATATATTTTCGTTTGAACATATATCTATGGTGGAGATGGCCTGCTAAATTCGGTGGTGAAAGTCAACAAACAGCAACCTGCATCTTCTGCTGTCCCGTTCTGTATTCGTTTGGGTTACTCAAGTGTTTTTATCTGCTTCCTGCAGATTCTTTCCCTTCACTCTACCTGCTTGTTGCGGACTCTTTCCCTTCACTCTGCTGCTTTTTCGGTCCTCTCTTTCATGGATTCGGTGATGTAGATGTGTCCTGTAAATTATTTTTTAGTTCGCCTCTTTCTTGGTCCTTCCATGCTTGAACTCGGTGCTGGTGACCTGGTGACAACTCAAATTGGTACACCCTTTGAAAAAGTGAAGCAAAATCATATCTATTTGATTACGTGTACTTGTGTCATTTGGAAAAAATATATATGAAGAAATAATTTTATCACGTTTTAAGATAGGTTTTAAAAAAATTAACGCTAATACCAGGTTGAGAATTTTATTATAAGTTGCATTTTTTTAAATTAAAAAAATAATATATAATATGTAGTATGGTTTTTTTTGGATATGTGATATGAGTAAGTTACAGTATTGTATCATGATATTGTAAGATAAATAATTAAATGAAATTTTCATAATTAAAAAATCGTGAAATTAATATATATTATATATTTTAATTAATTTAATTATAATAGATGGTAAATTATTTATTTCTATATAAAATATTTTATAATAATATTATAGTAGTTATGTTAGGTATTTTAAAAGTAGTTATGGTTTTTTTAATAATTAAATTAAATAATCAAGAAAATGTTATATAAACATATATTATAGTTTTATTGGACAAGTGGTATTAATACGTTATGGTATTGGTCCATGATATTGTAACAAAACAGATTTATATGTTAAGAATCTCCATGGTAAGATGATTTTTCTACCTAAAAACTTTGCTTAAATCAAAAATCTTGTTACTTCATATATTAACTAGCACAATCACATTTTCCATCATTTATATTCCACTTAGTTTTTCTAAATGCGAACAATCAACATAATTTATTAGGCTATGCCTTATAAACCTAAAATAATAAAAAATAATTATTATTAAAAGCAATGATTCAACCCATGTTTTAATAGCCACATCAATTCAACCTAAGTTTTAATACCCACACCAAATGAACCACACTACACCAAATCCCAATGCCACTTTTCATAATTATTTTTTTAATATATTACAAGAATAACCACTTCTCACAAATGATTTTTTAATAAATTAAAGAGAGGAACAACCTTAAGAAACTTACGGATTGACATATTTTTTATATTGTCCATTAGATTGTGCATTAGATAGAAAATATTTATTTGACTTACAATCTCAACATTTCATTTTATTGATAATTAAATTCTTAAGTCCCTAAATTATCCAATTTAGCCACACCTTCAGACCTAATCTTTTTTTAATAATAAATATACAATAATAATAATAAATTAATTAATTTTTATGATTTTTTTTAAATTTTAGCAATCTAAAATGTGAAATCAGATAATTGTTAATTGTTTAATGAAATGTATCAACATTAACCATTTCATTCTAACCATTATAATTAATTATCTCTTCTTGACGCTATCTCTATTTAATATGATCATTATGATTCAAAACAGGTCCACATAATTTTTCCAATGTGATTTTTACCAAAAGATTTCTTATATTCATTATAAAATGTATCATGAGATAATTGTTTTGATGTCTATTAGTATTTACTAACCATTTAATTCATATAACTATACTAATTTATATGCTTTTAACTAAATTTTGTACATATAATATTTTTATTAAATAATATTTAAAAATAGCATATAAAAAATTGTATTTAAAAAAAATTCTAATAAAGATACAATTTTATTATTAGATATTAGTGTATATTATGAAATTCAGAATGCAATATATATGACCTTTAAATGGAGAAGGTTCTTGAATTTTGAGTGTAGGTTAAGATTTCTTTTTTAAAGAATATCTTTCAATTTGAAAATATACTAAATTTTGTGCATATAGTAATTTTTATTAAATTAATATTTTAAATAGCATATAAAAAATTGCATCTAAAAAAATTCTATATAAACTACAATTTTATTATTAGATATTTAGTGTATATGTGAACCTCAGATGAAATATATATGAGTTTTAAATGGAAGAAGGTTTGTTGAATTTTGAGCGGATGGTTAAGATTTATTTTTTAAAGAATATACTTTCGTTTGAACATATATCTACTATTGAGGGCCATTCTTAAGTCAATTGCAGATTCCTGGAATATTCTGGGATCCGATGGACATAGGCGTAGTCAATTTTTTGACCATGGCCATATCCGTTGCATCCCAGAATATTCTAGAAATCTGTGATCGACTTAAGCTCATCAACTGTTGAGATGACCTGGTAAATTTGGTGTTGAAAGTCAACCAATAGCAACCTGCATCTTGTGCTCTAACTGCCATTGTCGACATTTTTGCAACAAGTGTCATCTTCGATGTCACCATCGTCATTGCTACCATCATCATCATGGATCACGGATATGGGTATGGATATGGATGGGTGAATGATGCCCAACGGATATGGAGGATTCACATTCATCTTTCATCGACATTTACAGAATCGCTGGTCAGTTTGTCTCTCCATTTTTCATTTTTGCATCTACTCAGTGCCCAGGAATGGAGAAGTTTCGTTAGGTATTGAGGGGAACTATCATTGTTTTGTCGCTTTGAAAGACCAATTTTTCAGGTGAGTTGCCCTCCTTCTTCTTTCCCTTTTCGTCGGTGGGGAACGACTATGAATCTGTTAAAATAGAGATCTGTTTTGCCTTTTATTTTCTTCTCTATTGTGGCTTTGGCCCATGGACAGTACATATCAAACACCACCTACAAATGGTTCAGGAAAGTTCCATAAGGAATATAGTCATTGGCAACCCCTTTCTTTGATGGAAACTGATCTCTTGAGTCAAACCTTCTTAGTACACAAATCTGTCAAAATTTCTTGCAGGTTTTCCACCATGAATTTCTTGAAAGGTTCTTGTTTTCCATCCACATCGCCTTGAAAAAAGGCCAGCATAATACCGTGACCATGATCACTTGAACTTTTCAGACGATTTCAAATATATGATATTTTACTTGTGAACAAGCTTAAAACCCCTTAAATTTATAAGTATAATAAATGGCGAATCTCCATGGTAATATAGGAAATTTAATAAGGTATAGATAATGGGGGGCGAATCTTCATGGTATATAGAATCGAAGGCGATTTTATCAATAATATAATATGTTATATAATAATTTTTTGCGAATCTCTCAACCAAGCATGGCGAATATTTTACTCATTATAAATCTTGTAAGATCTTGGTATTACCATGGGTTAATCATAACCCTGGACCTAAAAATTAGCTATTAGTAGTTTATAAAAAATTAATAAAATTAATAGTTGATTTTTTATTTTATTTTTAATTTTAACCGAGCTAAAATGTTTAACATACATTAAATTACAACATCCATTTTTACTCTTGATCTACCAAGCCCTGAGTGGGATCAAATATTTTTTCACTCTATGCTAGTTTGCATATCACGATATTTGATACCTCTTGGGGGTTAGTAGATCCAGAGTAAATAAATCCAGAGTAAAGATGGATCTATGCTGGTTTAATTCCGATCTATGCTGGTTTAATTCCCCTATTTAAATAGGCTACATTCCAGGTGAATACCATGGGTCAATACCATGTGCCATTTTTATTTTTATTAATACTAATATTAGGGTTAACAATGTTTTTTTGCATGGTATTAATAACAATCTAGTCCATGGTATTTGCCCCATAGTATTTTGCTCATAAGTTTCACCTAAATATAACGCATTTTTTTATTGTTCGTAAATATAAGGTGACTTATGGAGTAAATATAAAAAATGTTTTATTTGTTTACCATACCTATCATTTATTTATACTTTTATTAATTTACCATACCTCTTACAAATATGGTATTTGGCCCATAGGATTCACTTAAATAAAACCTCTTTATTGAGCCTTCATAAATAGAACAAGGGTTATGGACTAAATATAAAAACAGGTTTTATTTATTTACAATACGTCTAGTTTATTTATATTTTTATTTATTTAACATACTTCCACTTTACTTATATTTTTATTTGTTTACACCCTTACATGTATATAACGTGACTTATGGAGTAAATATAAAAAATGTTTTATTTATTTACCATACCTCTCATTTATTTATATTTTTATTAATTAACCATATCTTTTTTATAAATATGGTATTTGGCCCATAGGATTCACTTAAAATAAACCTATTCTTGAAAATGGGCGAATGGATTCACTTAAATAAAACCTATTCTTGAAAATGGGCGAATGGAAGGTTGTAACTCCTAATTTCAAGGGCTAAATTTACCTTTTTTACCCTCTCCTTAAAATAAGGTGGGCTATTTGAGGTGATTTGTAAAA
>APFE030186291.1:186204-208698 GCA_000404065.3 Pinus taeda | reverse complement strand
CCCTTGACTTACAGAGTGTACAAGTACGCAGTTACAATGAGCTTGGGATGCGTACACGCAGGCAAGGTAGAGAGAACCTGCGTACCCAGAGATAAACATGATTTTTAATGACTTTCTCTCTTTTTTAAAGTTTGACATGGAGAGTAGAGGTATAAAGCTTAACAAGGAGGATAATATGACTATTGATGGAGCCATATTAACTACCCTACTCCCCTGCTCGCTTTCCTATAGATTTGTTTCTGTTTTGTTTGGGTAGAACTTAGTAGTTGATTTGTGTGCATGACTAAGCAGAAAAAGCCAAAAAGGAATCCCAACCCTCTACCCAAGCTTGACAAAGCTAAGGGGTCGGTGATCCTTGGACGATCGACCTTTATAGATGAAATCCTTAAGAAAGCAGAATCTCAGCCTTTAGTAGGACCTAGAAAAGTTACTTCTAGACAGCCTACTAGTTCCCTTCAGGCCATAGGATCACCATATGTAGCCTTTGCTGAGGTGCACAGTCAAACCGAAGAGCAAGATTTTCAAGAAATTGAAAATTCTAGCCCAGAACCATTGCAAGAAGGGAACCTTAGCAACCTCTTTGAAGGAAGAGGAGAGACAAGAGAAACTGAAGAACCAAGATCTCCTCTTGGGGTAATTTAGCCATTAAGCAGTCTAGATAAGGGAAGTGCTACAATAATAATTTATAGCAAAGCTGAAGAACCTGAATCTCCCTAGACATTAGGTACTCTCATCATCCCAGATAAAGGAAGTGTTGTCAAAGCCATTCTTGTTAAAGCCATTTCCCCTCGACAACCTAGGAATACCTTCCTAGATATCCCAAAAGGTTATTGGCATATACTTGACCAAATGGCCCAAAACCAACCAAACACCCAAACCTCTACACTGCAATACCCCATTGTGGATACTGCAGCTAATGCACCTATGAAAGCAATTCCTGTTCAACATATCCCTACATTCCATGGTCTTACATCAGAGGATCCGAATGCATTCCTGTTTGAATTTGATGTGTTGTGTAGAGGATATGACTACGCCACCAATCCCCAAAAACTGAAATTATTTCCCTCTACATTAAAAGGGGTTTCTTTAAGATGGTTTATGGAATTGGGTGGTGGTGTTATAAATAACTGGGATCAAATGAAGGAGTCTTTTTTAAAAAAATATCAGGATTATTGTAGGTATAGAGAGTTAAAAGGTGAAATATTCCAGATGGTAGCTAGACCAAATGAAACATTAGAAGAGTAGGTTGGACATTTCCAGTATAATCTTCAAAGGTCTCCTTATGCATCACTACCCTTACCTGATAATGTATTATAAACAACGTTAATTAGGGGAATGAAGGAGCAGTGGATTGAAACATTAAATATTATGAGAAAAGGAGATATTTATCAGGAAAATTTTGTTGACATTATTAATCTATGTATCAAGAGTTCGAGAGGTAGCACAAGACTAAAACCAGCAGAACATGGTCGGTTTGCAAGAGATAATAGAATCTCGGTAGAAGGAGTAACTCGTGCAGAAATTGGAAATTTATTAGAAAATTTTAAAACTGATATATTGGGGACACTGACAACACAACTTGATATTATGCAGGCCAAACAAAAGCAAGCAGAGGCAGAACAAAATTTGGCAATCTTTTGTCCTCGATGCAGGAAGAAACACAACCATAAGGAGTGTCCATTAGATGCAGCCCAAGTTTGTGCCATTTTTACAAGAGATCATTCTATGGAAAGTTGTCCCTCACTTCTTGGATTGAAAGCAATATATAAGGAAGTGGAAGAAGAGCCAGAATCGGTGTATCTACTCAATCAGCGCCGTCAATGGCAGCCACGACAATCAGGTATGTTTTCAGATCCAGCTTCTTCTTTTCAGCCTCCACAATATCATGCTCAACAATATAATACAATGTGGCAAAATCAACCTCCATTCCCAAATTGGTCACAGCAGTCATTCCCTTCATCATCTCCATGGCCGAATCAACCGAGCCACCCAATTGGCCAAATGTTCCCTATACCCCACCATAATGGAAAAATAATGTATATCCAGCACAATGGACCCCTCCTACTTCACAGAGTCAAGCCTGGTAGACAAACTGGCAAAGACCGATGAATCAACCAGTAGGAACCATCCCACTCCCTCAACCTACACTGCCAGGCTTACAACAAAACCCCCAGCCTAACTTAAGAATTCAACTCCCAGCCCAACCCAACCCTAATCTGAATAATAGACCGATCCAATCTATCCAAATAATTGAAACACTAGAAATAGGAACCAATCTAAGGGGGTGTAATGACCTTCAATTAAGATCTGTGCGTATCATCAAAATAGAGGGAGTTAAAACAGCTCAAAGTGAAAATCAGTTACCTATAGAACAACCGCCACAAGAAGAGGATGTGACCAGACAACAAATCCATAATCAAGCAACCACATCCTCTCCCCCATTCCCAGAACAATTAATTATACCTCAACCTATACAATATCCTGATTTTGACATTCTGGGAGAACTAAAAAACTTGTACATAAAAATTCCATTCCTCCAAGCCATTCAAGACATCCTAATATATGCAAAGACTATCAAAGAATTATGTATAAAGAAACGAAGGAGGAATATAACAAACAATCCAAGGGTCCAAGTAGTTGGTACTCTATCCGACTTATTATCAGGAAAAGAAACACCCGTTAAATACGAAGACCCAAGAAATCCAATAGTAACCGTACAAATCTATGGTCAAACCTTCTCAAATGCCTTAGTTGATCTAGGAGCTACAATCAATATCTTAACAACTACCACTTGCCAAAAACTGGGCATTACATCAATAGAACCGACCTCTACTTTATTAGAATTGGCTGACCGATCTGTGGTTAGGCTAGAGGGCACACTACATGATTTCATGGTAACCATTAACTCCTGGGAGTATCCGACTGACTTTTTGATAATAAACCCAAAAAACCGACTTGATGGACATCCATTGATTTTAGGCAGACCTTGGCTTGCAACTTCTGATGCTTATATTGGTTTCCGACAAGGCAATATGACCATAACTAGAGGGGAAAATATCAAGAACCTAGCTTTATACCCTCCATTGCAGCCAAGTGTCACAATAATAAAAACTAACAAGCATCATGTATCATACCTCACCGAAAATATTAGATCTCCATTAACTATAAAAGAGGCCCTTGATTTCAAAGACCAAACAGAAGTTGATGCCATTAACAATTTTATTAGCCAAGCGAAACCTAGGTCCCACATACAATGTCACATGATAGAAGAAGCATTTGATAATTAATTAGAAGAAGATCCTCTTAAAGATACACACAAGCAACCAATACCCACTACTTCTGTTTCAAATAGAAAAATTGTAGAAATTAAGTCAGGAAAGACTCTAAACATTAATGCCAACCTGATTTCCGAACAAGAAGAGAAGCTCATCCAACTATTGAGGAAATACAAAGAAGCATTCGCATGGGACTGCCCTGATATGAAAGGAATTGATCCTCAGTTGTGTAAGCACCACATTTACATAGAAAAGGATGTGAGACCTGTTCGCCAACCACAAAGGAGACTCAGTGCTCATCTAAAAGACGTTGTAAAAGATAAACTTAAAAAACTTTTAGATGTCAACTTTATCTACCCTATCTCCGATCGTAAATGGGTCTCTCCACTTGTTGTGGTACCAAAGAAGAATGGAAAGTGGAGGATTTGTGTAGATTATAGAGAGCTAAATAAAGCAACACAAAAACACCACTTTCCCCTTCCATTCATTGACCAAGTATTAGACACTTTGGCAGGAAAGAAATTCTTTTCTTTCTTAGATGACATCAGTGGATACAATCAGATTCAGATTGCCCCCGAAGACCAAGACAAAACCAATTTTACTTGTCCTTGGGGAACATTTGCCTACAGAGTTCTACCTTTTGGCTTATGCAACGCTCCTGCTACATTTCAAAGGGCTATCCTCAGTATCTTTTCGAACTTAATAAATGAAGGGCTTGAAGTATACATGGACGACTTTACACCATACAGAGACGATTTTGACCCAACATTAGACACACTGGAAAAAGTCTTGTAGCGTTGCATTGCCACTAGGCTTTGTTTGAGCCATGAAAAATGTTATATGATGATGACTGAAGGACTTATCCTAGGCCATTATATCTTAGCAGCTGGCATACAGGTAGACCCAGCTAAAATTCAAATAATTTTGCTAATTCCTACTCCTACCACTCAAACAGAGGTATGCAGTTTTCTTGGATTTTTTGGTTATTATAGAAGGTTTATAGAACATTTTTTGCATATTGTTGCTCCTCTATATACACTGACAGGTAATGTTGATGATTTCCAAGATTTGAAGAAGCTTGCGTCCATAGCCCCAATCCTTCGAGGACCAAATTGGGACTTGCCATTTCAAATTTCATCAGATGCCTCAGATACAACTATTGGAGCAGTCCTTGGGCGGGAAGAAGATAAAAAACCATATGCAATTTATTATATTTGCAAGAACTTATCTCTTGCTGAATTAAATTATACTGTTATTGAAAAGGAATTTCTAGTTGTAATACATGCTGTCAATAAGTTCAAGCATTACATTACTGGATACCCTGTTATCTTGTACACAGATCACTCTGCCATAAAATATTTAGCAAATAAACCAATCACAAATGGCAGAATAACTAGATGGCTGATTTTATTGCAGGAATTTGATATTACAATCAAGGACCAACCTGGAAAAGAAAATCCTGTAGCTGACTTTCTCTCGCGAATGCCAAAACTAGTGGACACAACAGTGGTTGAAGATCAATTTCCAGATGAGCATTTGTTTGTTGTCACTATTAAAACACCCTGGTATGCTGATGTTGCAAATTACTTATCAATAGGTAAATTACCGAAACATCTACCCCCAATGAACAAAAACAGATTGTCCAGCTAAGTGCTTGATTTTCTTGGATTGGGGGCCACCTGTTCCATACAGGGGCAGATATGCACATCAGGAGATGCGTCAGCAAGGATGAAATTTTTGATATTTTAAAAGTCTGTCATGACGGACCATGTGGCAAACATTTTGCCAATCGTAGAACTGGGCATAAGGTCTTGCAAACAGGGTATTATTGGCCCACAATCTTCAAAGATGTAAAAAAATTTGTTCAAGCCTGTGATAGTTGCCAAAGCGTAGGATGCCCTGGTCAGTCTGACAAAATGCCCCTGAATCCACAACTAGCTATTGAACCATTCAAGTGATGGGCCCTCGATTCCGTTGGACCAATTAATCCATCCTAGAACTAGAAAACATATATTTTGGTAGCAACAAAATATGTCACCAAATGGGTGGAAGCAGAGGCATTGTTGAGAGCTACAGAGGATTCTGTCATACAGTTCCTGTTCCATATATTTGTGCGCTATGGGCTTCCAAGAGATATAATTACAGATGGTGGACCACAGTTTGCTGGTAACAAGATTGCTGAAACACTAAAAAATTATCATATCCAACAAAAAATTACCTCTCCATACCACCCACAGGCAAATGGTCAAGTAGAAAGCAGCAATAAAATAATAGAAGCATCTTAACAAAAACCATTGCGTCACATAGACGTGATTGGGCTGTAAGACTACCAGAAGCCTTGTGGGCTTATAGAACAACATGGAGAAGCACTACCGACTATTCACCATACCATTGGTGTTTGGAAAGGAACCCATTTTTCCCATAGAATTTGAAATCCAAACACTACGAACAACACAAGAAGTTGGCTTAGATCTAAACGAGGCACAAACTAATAGATTACAGTAGATCAATGAGCTAGATGAAATCTGGCTCTCTGCCCTCCAAAACACTACATTAATCCAATAGTAGCGAGCTAAATGGCACGATGCTCTCATTAAAAATAAAGTCTTCCGCGAAGGAGACTGGGCACTTTTATACGATTCTAGGTTTCAGGATTTTCCCGGGAAACTTCATACTCGTTGGCTGGCGCCATATGAAATCCAAAAGGTACATGATAATGGCACCCTTACTCTAACCAGCATTGATGGATCTGGATATACCTTCAAGGCAAACGGCCACCGAGTTCGACTATATCGTAAACCACTTACTTGGGAGTCCTTTTATCATCAACTACGCAAACACTCCGACATGCAAATTTTGGAAAAGGAAGAGAAATCTTCCTCACCTATGATTCATTAAGTGATTCACGTGTTTTTACACATTGTACATAATTTCTTTGTTTTGTTAAATCATTTTTTGTACATATTTGTGTATTAGCACTTTGTTGTTCCTTTTCGAAGCAACAACAATTCTATCATTTTTGTTGTTCCTTTTTTTCAAAAGAACATCACTTGCATTTTTTTTCTACTGTTCCTTTTTCATGAGGAATGGCACTATCATTTTTGTTGTTTCTTTTCAGAATGGACAACATTTTGTGTGCACTTTGGTTGTTTATGTTGTTCCTTTTCCAAAGGGACAACATTTTTGTTTTCTTGTTCCAAAGGAACAGCACCCGTTGGGTCAGCCATTCATTTTGTTGTTCCGTTTTCACTTTCATTTTGTTGTTCCTCTTCCAAAGAAACGACACTTTTGGGTTTTTGTTGTTCATTTTCCAAAGGAACGACATTTGCGTTTTCTGTTATTCCTTTTCCAAAGGAACAACACTTTTGATTTTTATTGTTCCTTTTCCAAAGGAATGGCATTTGCATTTTTTGTTGTTCCTTTTCCAAAGGAACAACACTTTTGATTTTTGTTGTTCCTTTTCCAAAGGAACGGCATTTGCATTTTCTACTGTTCCTTTTCCAAAGGAATAGCACATTTGATTTTTGATGTTCCTTTTCCAAAGGAACGGCATTTGTGTTTTTTGTTGTTCCTTCTCCAAAGAAACAACACTTTTGATTTCTATTGTTCCTTCTCCAAAGGAACAACACTTTTGATTTCTACTGTTCCTTTTCCAAAGGAACGACGTTTGCACTTTCTGTTGTTCCTTTTCCAAAGGAACAACACTTGCGCTTTCTGTTGTTCCTTTTTCAAAGGAACAACACTTTTGATTTTTGTTGTTCCTTTTCCAAAGGAACGACATTTACGTTTTCTGTTGTTCCCTTTCCAAAGGAACAACACTTTTGATTTTTGTTGTTCCTTTTCCAAAGGAACCGCATTCGCGTTTTCTGTTGTTCATTTTCCAAAGGAACAACACTTTTGGTTGTTGCTGCTCCTTTTCCAAAGGAACGGCACTTGCATTTGTTTGTTGTTCCTTTTTCAAAGGAACAACACTTGTATTCTTTTGCTCTTCCTTTTTGAATGACAACATTCTCGTATTCCTTTTACTTATGCTTTTTCTCCTCACTGTTCCAATTTAAAGATGTCTACTATTCTTGCTATTTCAAGTCTTTTGGAGCACAGCTATACACTTATGCAATGGATACAAAACGAAAACATACTGAAATCAGTAAATTATATAAAATCTCTATTTTTTACAAGAAATTTCTCTGAATTGGTAAGAGGAAAGAGGGAAGGACACAATTATCCATTATTTCTGCTATCATTATTCTACTAATACTTATATGATTGGTTATCTTCATCATATTGGTTCCTTTTAAATTCTCATAATCTTCTTTGATTATTATTAAGGAATAAGAACAAAGCGTCTATATTTTTCTATTGAGATGTTAAGACTTCTTCCACCATTCCTACTCTTAAGGAGTGTTGAACCACCCTTTGTGTATAAATAGGAAAGTACTTTATGAAAGAAAAAAGAAAAATGATGTTTATATGACTTGTTTATATGAGTTGTCAAATGCAGGATAGGGGGTCTCATCAAGAGCCAACCTACCATGATCATAAGGAAGAAAGTGAAGTGGCATTCCCACTATGGCCACCACACTAGGGATATGGTCCAAGAGGCACATCTGAAAAAATAAAGTCCTTGGAATAGGAGGTCTCATCACGAGCCGGCCTGCCCACCTTTCACTCCTTCCTGGTGAATGGCATTATGATTTAACTAGTTACCAAGCCAGCATAATGACCTTCATTTTGACATCGCACAACACGTCCTAGGCATACACAAAGGATCATGGTTCCATGGGTGAAACAAACAACTTTGTCAAGGTTATGGACTCTTGTCGGTAGCAAAGCTCTGTTCATGGTATTGAAGTCACATTCCTTATACACCAATAGTAATCATCAACACCCTTTTGTCTCTTATACCTTTGTAATATGTCACATAAGATCATGTATATTATTTCCCGGAACCATTAAACACATGAAAACCTATTATAACCAATCATGACAGAAAAGTTGATAATGACTGCATTCCACTCTGTGTGCACGTCAGCTATCCTATCCTCCTAGCCTTGCATCATATCACTGCAGTCTCTTATTTGTTAAGCGATCCGACTATACACCTCAATTTCGGCAATATGCTCCTTTTGTAACACATGGCATATGTTGCTCCTTTATGACTCTGTATTCTGGCAGTTTGGCATGCCGCTCCCTCATTTGATGGCTAGGGACGACATATTACATTGCAGGGAGGAGGCAGGTAACCTCATCATTCGCTGGTATACGTGTCATACTACTATTCGGGAAATTATTTACTTGGGAATAGCAAGGCTCAACGGTATATTGTTTTTTCCATTTGCATGGCTTGTTGTTCCTAAGCCATTTCCGTAGTATGCTCTGTGGGAATTAGTAAGTGACTCAGGATTTGAACAAGTCCTGTTGTTTTGTTAGTTTCTCTATGTTCTAACAGTTTGAACAGTCTGTTGTTCCATTGCCATCTCTGAGATTTTACAGTGAAACCAAAAGCATGGGAGGAAGATCAATTCAGAGAGAACCACAGGTATTGACAGTCTCTGATGCTACACAGGAAATCCTAGCAAGAGCAAGTTGGTTAATGTTAGGTAAACTTGACTCAGGATAGAGTCAAAATTTGACGAGGTTAAATAGTGATGGTTTTGGGGCACATGGTATTGTGCACCCATGGTATTCTGCCCGTGGTATTATATGTAATGGAGCCTATAAAAGGCTGGAAGGACTTCATTGTAATGCATGGCCTGGAGGTGAGCGGTGAAGGCTCACTTGGCCGGATTGGCCAGGGTTTTGGCCAAGGATAATGAAATTTCATTATGATTGGGTTTTTCCCTGGATTTGGGGTTTTCCCCGATAAACATGTGTATTTATGTGTTTATGGTTATTGCTGGTTATTTTTTATATTTGTTTCTCTCAGTAATTCTTCGTAATTAATTTATGTTCTTGGGTAAATTCCTTAACAGTTAATTTATCTCAATCATTTACAGGAATCCAATGAGACCATAGCAATAGAATTCTTACAGAACTTGCAGGAATATCACTCCACAGCAAGGGGGAGACACATAGCAGTCACCGATGACATAATTGTAGAGGTATCGAGACTGCCAGCCACTGGACCTAAGTGGACGTTAAAGGAGAGACTGCAAAAGATCATAAAAATCTTCCAGGATGGAGGCCAGAACCTGATAGTCAAAGGAAAGGGATTTCTACCAGCAGCATTAGGAGAGCCATGGGTAGAATTGGCAAAGATCATCCAAAGCTACATCACCTGTGAAGGCAGGAAAGACGTGGTAAGACCACGACACCTTAAACTTTTAGCCGTATTAAAACAGAAATGCTCTGTAAACTTACTTGCATTTTTAAATTCATTACTTCATGATGTTGCCCGAAGCATGAAAAAGGCACAGCATGTAGAATCAGTAGTAAGTCACCATGGGCTGATATGGTTGATAGTTAGCCATAGCCTCACTTAGCAACAGAGCAGCTGGGAAGAGCTAATTGCCATGATAAACAAGGGATTGACTATGGCATCCCCAAAACATAAGCATGTCACCAGTACACCAAATAGACCATTGAAATGAAGGAAATCAGTCAAATTGGCACGGATTAGAGGGAGGCTGGAAAATTCCCAAGGGGATACTAGCCAACCAGTAGAGATAGACGATTCGGGGGATGAGCAACCCCTGCAATTGGAAGGAGAAGAGAATGAGAAAGGATTGGAAGGAAATGAGGAAGGAGAAACGGAGGAAGAGACTGAGCAACCTAGGCAAGAGGAGGAAGAAACAGAGCAACGTGAAGACAGCCCCTTGAAAAATCTATTGCAGGAAGATGAATTGGCCAAAATTCTAGCCAATATGGGTGAATATACCCAACCTCTTAGCCCGCCAGGCCTCCATGTTGAAGAAGAACCAAAAGAGCATTCTGCTCAAGACAAAAATTCACCCGAAAAATTACATGACGAGGAAGTAGAAAAAGAGAATTAGCCTGTTCATGATGAAAGTAGGCCAGGAGTGAAAAGTGGTATAGAGGAGGAACAATCGGTTCCTAGCCAAACTACACCGAAAGAATTTCAGGAAGAAGAAGGGGTGGAAAAAGAAGTCACCCAGGAAATAACAGAACCAGCTAGGGTTTTTACTCCTGAGCAACCCGAATAGAGCAATGAAGGAGCACCCCAAAGAGAAAACCAGGGAATTGACCAAGATAACAGTCCAGGCCCGACTAAACAGACAGTTGTTCCTTCTAAGGAAAATAGAAGAAATTAAAATATTACAAAAAGAACAGCAAATATTACTGAAAGTGATAGCTCGACTTCGACAACAAATAAAGGTTTTGAAAATGAGGAAGAGGGTAAAAAGGACTTCGGGGGTGAGACATGCAACCAATCCGGCAAGACCCCTCAAGAAAAAGTTTTGGAGGACTCAAGTCCACCCTGCTGTTCAAAACCCTGTTGAGGAGCAGTCTCCTATTTCAAACCCTGTTGAGGAGCAGTCTGCTATTCCAAACCCTGTTGAGGAGCAGTCTGTTGTTCCAAACCCTGTTGAGGAGCAGTCTGATGTTCCAAACCCTGTTGAGGAGCAGTCTGTTGTTCAAAACCTTGTTGAGGAGTAGTCTGCTATTCAAAACCAAAAGGAATAGCATTCAGCTGTTAACCATGTTGAAGTACAAACAGATGATATATCGGCCTGTGACAAGGAAGTGCAAACAGAGGCACAACCCTCTGAAGAAATGCGAACCATAAACACGAGACGATGCAATAAGAAGATTCAAGTGAACCTTCAGCTCACCAATACCATGTGGGACAGTGATCCAAGGATAGTAACCCTACGAGAGGGTTTGATGCAAGCTCAGCAAGCAGCAGAAAAACTCACAGAAAAAACGGTTCCTCGAGAAAGGTATGAAGAATTACAACAACATCTAAGGAATGTCAATCTATCTGAAAGCTAGGCCTTTGAAGGATGGCGAAACGAAGAAGAAAAATTCGCAAAGGTAACTCATAGGTTAGATATAGTTATCAAGCAGATGGATACCTTATGCTCTTTGTACACTGACGTCCTAGCATGTAGAGCCCCTGCTAAGAATTATGCCTTGTTTTTAATGGAATGATATTTGCAATTGAAAATAAAAGCTGTAAGAGCAGGAGCCCCTATACAAATTAATACCATTGATGATTTTATAATTGTTGTAAGCACTATGGGGTAAAGGTCCAAAGATTATTGTGTGAATTTTATCTACATAACCTTGTGTTAGACCAAGAGACAGAGCAGAACCCTGGACCTTTTGTTGGGGATATCCAACTGTAGGCATTTATTTCATTTGGAGTTAATCAAATCAAATGGCTTAAAGCCTATAATTCCTTCCAAAGACAAGAAAACGGATTAGACTTATGGGTAAGAGCTGAGCCTAGAAATCCAGTGCAGTTGTGGAGGAAACGTAGGAGCCTCATGGGGACTCCAGGCATGATTGAAGCATTAGGACCCATTCATACAGCAATCAATCGGCAAGGAATAGAATACTTTTTCACTATTAAAGACCTTGCCATTGATGCGGCTAAATTTCAATATCATATCTCTAATCCGAATATCCAACTCAGGGAACCATTTAATTATGAGAACTTTAAGTTATTTTTCGATCACTTGAACCTCTATGGTGAATTTATCTTGAGAGCAGGGCCATCTTGGTTAGGATATAGGTTCTGTAGTCTGATTATTTAGCACCCTGCACCTGGATACCAAGCCCTGTATGAGATACCTGAGGGTTAGATAGGCCATTTTTTTGAACACCTAGTTAGGCATCATGGCTATAGACCACCACATGTGATCCCATCTCTAGCCTACTCTCTCACTGCCCTACATGTCAACTACAATGTTTTCATGAGGGCATGAAAAAGGGTAAGTAGGGGGGTGTGTAGAGTACTAAAGAAGGTACGTTTTTGTTGATTATTTTGGCATCTTTTCATTAAAACTCACAACCCCTTTGCATCATGAACTAGGTAGATAATAAGAAATCATGACAAAATCTGTAGGATTTATATGCAATACAGAAACACTGATAATTGCCATTTCTTACGCAGGAAAAAGGAAAAATGAAATATTGTCGTTCCAAAGAAAAAGACAGGGCCAAGTTAATTGTTGTCCCTTTGGTGGGGAACCACATGCAAACAAGGCGATCCAAATTAAAGCATATCAGCCAGGGAAAGGAAATGGAGATATTGAATTGGCGCAAGAAAGAAAATGGATAACTGGGAATTAACAGTTTGGCAAATCCCTCAAGATCCTTTGATCCTAAGGGATCGCTGCCTTAACTATTTTTACATCATTGATATCTCCGCCTTAGATATTATAAAAAGGGGCAGCACTGCTAGCCCAGGGGGGGATCTGCTGTCATTTTTATATGTAACTTTTCTCTGAATTTGAGACTTTGATCATCGACTCTCATTAAGAAGCGATCCGCTGTAACTCTATTTTAATGCTTTAATATAAACCTAGTTGATGTTTCACCTTTGATCCTGGAATAATCTCAAGTGGTGTGTCCCTAGAGGCTAAGGGCCCAGCCCTGGCGGAACACTTTCTCTTGTACTATTACATTTCATTTGTGTGTGATTTCCATTATCAACTTTGTTCGGCAATCTAATATGTTTTGTTATTTTACATCATGGCTCTGTTATATTTGATTTATGTTTGATTGAGCAATTTCGTTCTCTATGACAGGAATGTTTTATTGTTCACTCTAGCTTTGTAACACATTGTTGTTCCTTTAATCATTAATATAATATTGCTGGTATTTATGGAATGTTCTCGCTGTTCAATTGCAAAGTAACCGTGTTGTAACATTCATAAGTTGGTATTGTTGTATTCATCTATGATTTACATTTGATCACAATTATTGTTCAACTGACATTGTTGTTTCATTACAAATTACAATCGTTATTCCTGAGAACTAAGATTGATATTGGTGGTATCGAAATTAGATTACTGCTTTTCTTAAGGCGTGGTGTGTGTGTTATTTATCTTGGTTTATCATGCACTTACATTTTGGCTTTGAGTACTATTCTATATTTCATTTCTAATCAGTTGTCGTTCTATTTCTGTGTGCTATCCGATTTACCCTTAGAGTAAAGATTGCTACCTGATTTCTGTAGGATACGATTGCTGCACTTATTTCTGAAGATTAAGGTGTTGTTGTTCATAAGAATTAGTTGTTGTTACATTCTCTAGTTGTTGTTTCATTTCCTAGTTGTTGTTCCATTTCCTGATTATTTGCATTATCATTGCTTTGGTGTGCAAAACGATCTGAAACTATAGTGGGCATTGACATTTGTCGTCTAGTCCCCAGATTGACGATCTGTTCCATGATTGTCTTTAGTTACATCAGTTTATAGAGGGATGAGTTACTGTTACTGGACCCTTGATTGATAAATTGCTTAGCTTCTTGAATGCATGATCTCAGCTTTAAAGTGATTTACTGTAAGTAGATCTTGTTTTAAGCATCCATTTACTCTTGTATTTTGAGCACTATACTACTAGAATTCCTCTGAAAAATGACAGCCTCAAACTAAGACACTCTTTGAAATAACAAAACATTCCTGGATTGAAAAATTAATGTGAGGTAATTAGAGGTGAAAAAGGCCCTTTTTACGACTCGACACTTTCCATGCCAAACTGATGGCCAAACGAAGGTTGTCAACAGGATGATCATACACATTTTGTGCATGTACAACTCAAAAAATCCATGCACATGGGCTGAGAACCTCCCCTATGCCTAGCATAGCTATAACCCGGCTCTCCTTAGCTCGACTAGCCATAACCCTTTCCAGGTGAGCTTGAGATTCTAGCCACTATGTCCCATTGTTGACTTAGTGGGTCCTGACATAGGTTCAAAGTTAAGTTTTCCAAACAAATCCCTACACTACTGGCCCTTTTAGTATCAATCCGTGGAGCGTGGACTGAAGTATCACCCGAAGCAATATGGCAGGATGCTCGAACCAAGTTTCTGTACCCAGATATTAGTGTAATGTCATTTTATGCCCTAACTCTGCCTTTGCACAGATCGATAAGCCTTTTAGGGCTTATCGATATACTTACTTTGTCGACTTCCAAACCTTCGCGAAGCTCTGTGAATGTCTTTCGCGGACCCTAAATAGGTGAATCAACTGCTTATGCACCTTTGTGACTACTCCTATTTCTGTATTTACCCAAATCGGCCCAAGTATCTCATATCTTTAACATGCATTAAGATATTATTCACGTAAAGAGATATTAGTACTTGCATTCATATAACAATGTAAACCATGCATAAACGCACATCAATAAAGTATTAAATAATAAACCCATCATTCATCATGACATAATACTGCATTTATTCATAATAGGAGAAAATAGACAAAACATAGGCATTTCCATAATAATATTCTTTATTGATACTTCAGTTCTTCTTATAGACTCAACATTTCCCTGCGCACTCACCTGCAGGGGTCTGTGCACTCAGCTATGGACTCTATTCTAGGCCTCTGCACACTTAGATGTAAAGCCTCTCTTCTACTCTAAGACTCTTCACTCTTCTCTTCTACTAATCCATTACATTCATCATCACTAACTTATGAACTGCCTTAGACTCTTTAAGCGTCTCCTTTTTATACAATCCCATGGTCCATTGACCATGGGTAGATCTACTAAAGCCAACACAACTTACATAAAAGAAGGGTAAAACCCTTTACAACACTTTACTATCTACATGCTTCGCAACCACAACTTATGGAGACTTTACATTTTACATACCAAAACTTGGGATTTCTACCCCAAAACTTGGGCTTTTGCCCCAAAATTGACCCTAGGGGACCTTGTCCCAATAGGCCCCCAACACAAATATCATGACTCACCCCCGAGTCACTCTTATGGTGCAGAGATCTTACTGCGGAGACCTCCCAGCTCTACTTGCACCACTGCTACCTCAGTCGCGCTTTGCGTGGCTGCCTACTTGATCTTCTCCACGAGCTGCTCTGTTGCTGGTCCTGTTGTCTTCTAGGATCTTCTGTTGTGCCCTCTGCAGGCTTGCCAACTTCTCCCTAATGGCGGTAGAGATAACATAGGCCTCATCTAGCCAAGGCCCTAATCTGGCCTTGAGGACTACCTCTTTTCATGGCGCTGCTTCCACCTGTTCAATCAATTTCTTTGCCTCCTGTAGCTTTGAAAATCTTTGCATTATAGCGATGATGTGCATTGTCTCTCTTGCTTCATCATATTGTAGTTGCAATTCACAGGACTCTATGTTTAACCTCTGAAAGTTAGGATCTTCCTATAGAGCCATAAGTACTTCCATAGATTTCTTGAAGAGTGCAGTGCACTCCACCACCACGGCATCTAGTGTGGTGACTCCATCCTTTACAGCGGCTTCACGCTACTCTCTGACCTTTGGTGGAGTTGAAGATTGTGAATTCAACTAAAGCTCTGTGATTTTAAGGTTCAGTTCAAACTACTTCGACTACCATGGCTGCAGTTCACTCGTTTTTCTCCTAAACCTTCTTCCATGTTTCTAGTGTTGTCATCTTCTCAATGAACATATTTTCATTTTTGACCTTGTACTCGTTGATCATGGTAATCGTGTGCTTCTCTCGGGCCTGAATCTCTACAATCACACCTACTTGTAGTGTGTGAAGGAATTCACTGGGGAGTGTGGCGAAGTTTAGACCAATATTCCTCAAAGCGCTGACAGTAACCTTGTCAGCATTTGCCTCCACGCTCAGAGCTCCATTAGGTAGCATGACTACCCGGAGGTCCAAGGATCAAATCAACTCTACTTCTTGAGTGGTCCCTGACGCCAAACTAGTTGATGTCATGCTGCTCTACCCTACACCTGCTTAGAGTCTAGTTGTTTGGATCTGCAGCTCACGTAGACCCGTCTGTATGCCAACCAGTTCTTACTTCTGCTACTAGTTAAATTGTTGCAGCAGTTCTTTAGTTGTATCCCTTACCTTATCGCCAATATCATCTAAGTCACCCTCTATCAAGGTAATTGGATCGAGTGATGACTTGGAGGCTTTGAACTTCTTTTGCTATCCCTCTTTTTCCTATTCTCTAAGTCGCTTTACGCAGAAGGGAGTGCTCTCCTGATTGTCGTCACCCTACTCTGACCTCTCTTCTTCCTCCGTTTGGGGTGAAGAAGATTTCTAACTTCTATGAGAGTCGTGCTCTTCCTGCTCTAATTTTCCCTTTGCGGCATGCTCCACTTCTGCTCGGCCCTTCTCCTTAGTATCCTTCTTCGTCTTTTCAGCCAACTGCTAAACCTTTAGATGGGCTACTTCCCTTTTTTGCTTCTTCACGGACTTGCTAGTCCTGGTGGCCAAATCTAATGTTGTGTGCCAATTTGTTGGTCAACGCTTGAGAACCTCTCCAATGGCATCATCCATAGCCAGGTAGGGTAAGTCGTACCACTTCTGATCTAGATCCTTCTATGCCTAGATGTAAATATGGTAGAAGTCTGCCTTGAACTCGACATACCTAGATAACTGCTCAAAGACGATTGGTGACAACAGTGGCTTTCGGTTGATGGTTGCATGGATTCTTACCTCCATTAGCACTCAAAATACTTTCTTTCTCAGACCCACTCAGCGTCCTTTGTAGCCCAAAGAGAAGCAAACTTTGCTTCTTCTGGTAAATTTGTCTCAATCGAAGGAAACTGGTTGTCCTCCGGAAACTCCCACGTGACCAGCACAATCAATAGAAATAGCCAAGAATAATGGAAGGTCTTACTATGGTCCTGTGCCTCTCTGTAGTTTGTGAGGAACTCACTACACAGGTAGTGTGCCCTGTTGAATTGTATGCCCTCCACGCACTGAGCCACTAACGAAACTACTGGTGTTGGCACCTCGTCCACATGGCACTTTATCATCACTTTGTGAGCCAAAATTTGGGTGGCAACCTTTATCGCAGGGTCAGTAATACCAGAAATGGAATACCCGCATGGCTTCTTGAAAAGTTTGAACTTGCCCTTCATCTTCTCATCGAGTTCGGCTCACCTGTCTTTCCACCAAACACCTTGGCTAGATTTAGTCCAGAATGAGGTAACAATGTGATCCGATGGATCAGCATATCAGTGATTGGTATTGGCTCACTCAACCAAAAACACTCGTCATGCACAAGGCACAACAACTGCTTCATGACTGTCAAATTTATTGGTGCGTAGTGGTAGTGAGGCACCTAGGGCAAGTTCAATAGCCCTGACTTGTTTACCCACGAATCCATTCCACCAACTCCAACGTGGTGACACCAAACTCCTTGTAGAAAATCCTCTTCGTGAAGGTGTCGGTAGCCAAGTGGGGGAACTGTTTGACGTCCCCCAAATCCCAGTATTTAAGCTTCAGATGCGGGATCCATGCCAAGCGCAGACCTTCAAAAGTTATACTTTTTTGGCAGTAGGAGTCTGTTAAGGAGAAACTAGACCTCATCTAGGTCCTTTAGGACCTTCACCTTGCCCTGGCATAGAGGGATATACTCTGGCAGCCTAGAAATAGGGTCCACCCCCTCAATATTTATGTCTTTTGCACCCTCCTTGGCCTTTAGATCTACCACTTTACCTTTCTCCTACATGCTTGGATATTCTCTTCTATGATCCTATACAGCTACATTCTTCCTCGGTGACTCGCACACCGACATCAACTTCTTTTGTTTATCCTTCTTTGGCTTGGGGACCTCTCTCATTGGAATAGGCTTCGGCCTAGGTGACCTCCGCACCGTAGGCACTGTCACTAGAACCTCCATACTCATAACAACAGGAGTATCTCCCTCAAAGGCAATAGAACCTCTAACACTTGCAGTTTCTGCGAGAACTAGTCCTAACATTATTTCACGAATAAGCTTGCGGTCAGACTCGGGATACTGATCGAACACGAGGCTTGCAATAAAATCCTCAAAGAACTCATGGTTCATGCACAACAAATAGCACAACTCGGAAAGTGTTTCTCGTTTGTCAGCCACCTATAATTTATAGGTGAATTCGAATTCAAATTCGATCGTTGCCCCTAAGATTCATCCATAAATACTAGATTAGCAGAAGATTTCCTAAGATTTTACTCTTAACTTCAGGCTAAATTGCCTTAAGTGTTGCCCCCCACTCCTTTTAACTATCTCCTAGCAGTCAAATCATGAACAATGATGGTAACGTTCACTTTCTAGCTATGTTGCGCGGTCTCCACCCCTATACCGCAACTCCCTTCGCGCTCCTGCTGACGCTGTGACACCCTTCCGTTCCATGCAGACCTCTTGTCACTTACTTCTACAACCCGAGCAGTGTATTCTGTAGTCTTGTGCCTCCTTGCAGCTGCCTAGACCGCTAAGATTGTGCTACCACCATATAGTCATATGGCCGGATCCCTGGTGTATGGCTTCAATCGGCTTCCATTTATCTTTCCCGAAAATGGATATCCATTCAATTTCATAAGCTAAACTATTCCACCATCGGTAATCTCCTTGATAACGTATGGCCCCAGCCAATGCATCTGAAATTTACGTGGAAACTTATCAAACTTGATGTCATATAATAAAACTAAATTATTTACCTTGAAGGTGTGCAATTTGATGTGCTGATCATGCCATGCCTTTTTGCGCTCCTTCTAAACTTGATGATGGAATCCAGCCAAAAATCTATATTCTTTGAGCTCTATCAGTTGCGCGAGCCTTTCTTCTAAGGCTCTACTATCTTCCATACCTATGAACGCCGCTATGCATAGACTAGGCACAATGTATTCCATCGACATCATAGCTTCTATGCCATAGACCAGCCTAAAGGGTGTATGTCTAGTCAGCTTCTTACAAGTAGTTCTATATACTATAGCACCGCTAGTACGTGTACATCCCAATCATTCCTCTGTGCATTGCAAACCTTTGTCAGTGCATTCTCCAATATCTTATTAAATTCTTCTATCATCCCATTGGCCTGAGGATGATATGGCATGTTCTTTTGATGATAAACTTGGAATTCTTCTGTCAATGTGTTGATCGCTTCATTAAGGAAGTGTGTAACGCAATCACTCATCAAAATCTTCAAGAAACCAAACCTGGTCAGCACATATTCAAATAGTAACTTCACTTTTGTTGCCCCTGGACAATCCTTCATTGCTTGTGCCTCTACCCATCTAGTCAAATACTCAGTCACAATGATGATATACTGCGCACCCGTCTTCTTTCCTGGAGGCTAAATTGGTCCTACAAAATCAATTTTCCATTTCTCGAATCAATGCAATGACACCTATGGATTCAAAGGCAGCTCATCCCTCCACAATGGCCTGCCAGTTCGTTGACATGAATTGCATGCCCTACAATATGCTTTGGAATCCTTATGCAAGGTTGGCCATCGCTTGTTGCTTTGCCTACATAATGGCCTCCTGCATCTCCTCCATGAGCTTCAGCTAGGATTCTGCTTCGTTAAAAATTGGGCACATAACGTCACAGCATCTCATCTGATTCCATTTTATAAAAATGACCTGCAATAACAGAAAAATTTGTCTCACGCACCACCAATTCCTTCTTCTATTTATTAGTATATCCTTCTAGAGTCATTTATATATTCAAGAAGTGGATAATGTCTACAAAATGATTTTCTTCTATGTGCTCTAATAAGAGCTGCATGTCAGGCAGTCCTTCCTCCAAATTACTAGGCTCCTCCCCTATTTCAATGTGCGACAGATGATCTAGCCATGCATTCAAATCATCCTAGCTTCATAATTACTTCGAAATCACACTCCTGAAACAACAACAACCATCTTCATATCTTCCCCCCCAACATAGGCTTGTTGACCAGGTACTTTAATGCATAATGGTCTATATACATTTTTAAGTGTCTGCCCAGTAATGTCTGAACTTCTGGAGCACGTACACGATAGACAAACCTTCACACTCTGTCTTTGAGTAATTCTTTTCAACCTTGGATAGCTTCCTACTTGCAAGCGTTATAGAGTGATCCAACTCTCCTTCACCAACCTGTGTCAGTACTTCTCCCAGTGCTATACATGACACATCCACATGCACATGAAACTCCTTCTTCCAATCTGGGCAACCTAGGATCGGCACAGTGACCATTTTTTCCTTCAATATATCCAAACTCTGTTGACATTCTTCATCCCAACAGAATGTAGCATCCTTCTTTAATAGCTTTTCCATTGGTGTGGTAATCTAGGAATAACTCTTGAAAACTTCTGATAGTATCCATTATGACCCAACATTGCACACAACTGTTTAACACTCCTTGGTGTCTCCAAATTGATTATAACCATGATCTTAGCTGGGTCCACCATTAATCCTTGTCTGCACACTGTATGGCCCAACAAGATTCCAAAAGGGATGCAAAATAAACACTTCTTCAAGTTTAACATGATCTGATACCTCTGGCACATATCCAGCATCAAGCGCAAATTAGATGCATGGCATTTTATGAGCATAAACACCATCCAATCATTAAATTATACCTCCAAAATCTTGTCAGTGAACTCGTTGAATGCCACAATGACTACGCACGAAAAGATCGTTTGCATGTTCTTAAGTCCAAAAGGGATTATCATATACTAAAAGCATCCCCACTCAGTGGCGAAGTTAGTCTTACTCCTGTCTTCTAGCATGATCTTTATCCAATGATATCTAGAAAAACCATCAGTGAATGAATAGGCCTCTTGCCCACCAACATTATCCAATACTTCATTTGGTGAACAGAGTTGGAAAAGGATCATGAATGCAAGCATCATTCAGCTTCCGTAGATCTACGTATATCCTTATTTCATCCTTCTGCTTCTTTTCCTAGACTACCATTTGACTTACCCAATCAAATTCCTCCACTAGTTCAATGATACCTGCTGCAAGCATCTTGTCCAACTCCAAGTGAAAATTTTCTTTATACTTTGGATTAAGGTGACATGGCCTCTGCTTAGCAAGCTTCGCATCTAGTTTCAACGTTATTTTATTTACTCCCAAATCACCTTTGATGCCTTTTAAGTCCAAGAACTTTGTAGGGAACAAATCCCAATATTCACGGAGCAACTCAATGACCTTCTCCATAGTAACATCATCCTAGTAGTCCCCTAACTTCGCAAACTTTAGCTCTGCCTCTATGCCAATGTTCACTTGTCTAGTCTTCTATGGCGCAGTGATATCTAGATTCTCTAGCTTTGGTCCCTCAACTTCGGGGTGACCTTCTGTCTCAAGGAGATTAATGTTCCTCGAATCCTTGCCTTCTTCTTCAATAGTCACATTATAACACTCCAACGCATGCCGCCGCTGGGTGGTCTAATATGGTTGAATCAAATCCAAGGGATCCTACGTATTCTGAAGATTTCTGCATTGATCTCTTGAAACACTTCATCAATACATTTGAATCCATCTTCAAAGCTAAATGTCATTAAGAATCCCTATCTCAAAATATCCCATTCGTCAGTGCCATGGTGGAGCTCTATTTCCAAGTAACAATTCATTGGTATTACATCCAAAGTGTGACAAAACAAATGCACCTACTTCGATTGCGGCTCTTCTCCATAGTCGTCAATCCATTTTGCTAAGTGATCGCATGGATCACTCTTCCCATCATACTTTTCTGTCAGTCGCAATATTTGGTGACCAAACCGCAACCTCATCAATTTTATGTATTCATGCCATCCATGAAAATTATCCTTATGCATACCCCACCATATTACAAGCATAGTGCACAGCGCCAAATCCAGTGCTTGGAAGTGATGCTTCTTAGGAACTTCCCTTTGAAATGCATCCAAAAATTTATCTACATCAATTAGACCATCATAATAAGGCAAACTTCTTACCTCTAATGATACACAATGTAGCGATTTAGTCATCATGTTACATCGCAATGTAGGTACTTCATGCAACCTATTCTACAAGTGTTCCAACTCCTCATCTGAATCTTATGTGCAGGAAATTTCACGGTCCCATGCAATACATCCATCTGCTATTAGATGCACCCAATCTTGGTCTCACATTATTATTTTGTAGATCTGGTCCAAATTCTCGTCACTTTCGTAATCACGGACTGGTTCTGTTATTCTTTTAACTTGAAAAAGAAACCCAAATACTGAATATGTGAAGAAAAATACCCAGAACATAGAATAGTGAGAGTCAACAGCAAATATTTTATTATTCAGAAAGCAATGTTCACTGGCCTCTTCGAGGGGGAAACCTCCAATAGAGCAGAGCTCGATTCAAAAATAAGACACGATGCT
>APFE030186291.1:133920-174804 GCA_000404065.3 Pinus taeda | reverse complement strand
GCAGACTCCTGAATTACATTCCAAACAGGTGACCTGGGGAAAATCATCATAACTTTCTCTCTGAGAATCAGATTGAAATTTCGTAAGAAGGTACAGAAAGAGGACGGACTGTAGTTTCTTTTATATATTTTTCAGAGCCAAAGGTTGAAACAGTGACTTGTGGCACATCGTACAAGTTCACTCTACGGAACTAGTCTATAATCAGGTCACTATGGGAGATTTTGCATAACTCTTCCTTGGAGAATCTAATTTGGATCAGACTCGTGGCATTGGAAAGAGGACACAAAGGGCTACTATAGGTCGCAATTTTAGAACTTAAAGATTCGAAAGTACAGAGTTACAGATGTTTCAAAATTGAGCTCCTAAAATCAAGAAAAAGCAAGATGAGGAAGTTTGATGGCAAGGATCTGGTAAATTGGATACTTCAAATGGACCAATATTTTGATCTACATGGTGTACCACTGTTACAAAAGGTATGTATTGCATCTTCATATTTAGAACCGGATCAATTTTTATGGTATGAAGGGCTTTGTTCTCGTAAACAACTTGTTACGTGGTCAATTTTCACGGAGAAAATGATAGCACATTATGAGGATACAAAGAGCAACACCTTCTTTAGAGCAATACCACAACAATTGGAGTAAAAGGGCTTTGTGACATAGTGGAAAGCAAAATTATGGAAACAAGGAAGCATACTCCTCACAACTATAAAGATGGAAGTGTTGTTTCTCCTAGCCTTGCACAACCTACAAGGGTTACACCACAACAATTGGAAGAAAAAAGAGAAAAGGACTTTGTTACAATTGTGATAGAAAATGCACTAAAGGTCATAAGTGTGCTGAGAAGAAATTATTTTACATAGAATATGAAGAGGAGGAAGAAAAGGATCAAGAAACATCAAAAGAAGAGGATATACGCAAAGACCCCACCCCAGAGAAAGAAGAAATGAATCAGACCATATCTTGTAAAGCATTGGAAAGAATTACCACTCCTCAAACTCTCAAGATAGAAGGACATATCAAGAAGAAAAGGTGCAAGAAGTGAAAGATCACATTGAGAAAGAAGAAATGAATCCAACCATATCTTGTAATTCATTGGTCAGAATTACCACTCCTCAAACTATCAAGATAGAAGGACATATCAAGAAGAAAAATGTTCAAGGAGTGAAAGATCACATCGAGCATCAAGAAATGAATCCGACCATATCTTGTAAAGGATTGGAAGAAATTACCACTCCTCAAACTCTAGAGATAGAAGGACATATCAAGAAGAAAAAGGTCCAAGCAGTGAAAGATCACATCGAGCATCAACAACAAGTTCTCCAACTTTTAAAGGATAACGCCACTTAGGTGAAAAATCAAACGAAACAATAGGTAGATCAACATCGTAGTGGAAAATGTTTTGATGTAGGTGATTGGGTATTTTTACTGCTACATCTCAAGCAAGCTATTTATGAGAAGGAAATGTTGGCAATACTACATGCACTTAAAAAATGGCGACCTTACCGAATGGGAAGACTCTTGAAGGATGAGGATGTGGAAGCATTGTTTTGTGCTATTTCTATTATCCAACTAGATTGAATAAATGAAGCAAGGGATGAATGGAAGAAGGACAAAGAAGTATGGCCACTTATTAAAAATTTGCAAAATATCCCAATTCAAAAAATATTGCCAGAAATTGAAGAGGAAGGAAAAATCATATTGGAACCTGGAGCAGTCACAGAAACAAGAACCCGACAGCAATGAAATCGATCAATTTCAGAGTATCTCATCAGGTGGAAGAACTTACAGGCTGAAGATTCCACATGGGAGGACAAGAATTTTATACAGAAGCATCAAGAACTACTCAAGCGTTGAGGACAACACTTTTTGAAGGACAGGGGCATGTTAGGCCCTATACTACTAGTGTAACCCCTTATAGTTATTAGTAAAACCCACTTATTATATTGATGTACCCATGTAGTGCCCATATTGTTACTTTTGTGCCCCATAGAAGCCACTATTGTTATTATTGTGCCCTTACATTATTATTTTCTAGTCGCGGGCTCCTGATCCTGCGCTGATTATGTTATGACCCCTAGAATCCTATATATAGAAGGAGGTCTTTTTCATTTGTATCATCCAAGAATTGTTCATTTATGTAATGTAAAGGAGGTTGTCCCCTCGAAGAGGCTAAATTCTAAGGCGTTGATCTATCTTTTCTATCTTTTCTTGAGCTCGTTTCATAAAAAAATACCTTAGGTTGTCAGGAACAGCTAAGCGGTGCTTCACATGGATCTCAAACTTGTTATTGGAATTCATCGGGATCTTCAAATTACTAGCAACAGTAGCAAGTGAATCTGCAATTACATTTTATGCACATGGTACACATGTCAAGGTATAACTTGGAAACATACTTAGGATATCTAAAACCTCATTACAGTAGGCCCTCATCCGTGGATGTTTGGCTTGATATTCACCCCTAACCTACTTTATTATTAACTCCGACTCGTCGTAGACTGATATCCTTTTTTCTTTCAACTTTTTGAGAATTTTCAAACCTGCAATTAGCGCTTCATATTCCTTCATTGTTAGAACAGTCAAAGGCCAATTTATACGAACAAATTCGAACATTACTAGGGAATTTATTTGGCTGGAAAATAGGGTTGCAGATCCAAATCCCAATGTCGGAACCATCCTTACACACAGCTCCGTCAAAATCCATGCTCCATAGGCCTGCTTCTTCCTCTACGTGCTGAAATTATGTTTCATCTTCTTTCTTACCTTAACTGATCTCTTCAATTTGTTGTTGCTCATTACCTTCCTGCTACTGTTGGAATGTAGACTGCTCAGAGTTACTTGCAAGTTTTTGTCTTTCTTGATCAAGGATTGCTCTGAAATTCTCTGAAATCTCTAGCACATCTTCTACTTCAACTAACTGACTATCAATATCATTCAAGCCGCTATCTAAATATAATACAAATGATTCTAAATCTGTATGTACAACATTAATTGGATGATTAAGTGGTTTCTCCTTGCTTGTAGTCATGTACTTCGTTATCTTCTCCCTATATAATTTTCTCAATTGACCAAACACGGGAATGGTAGCATAGGATAAATCTAGTTGTAAAGTTCCTTTAAGCTTTGCACCCCATGATCTGGACAAAAGCGTGCCAAATCATGGTGAAATGTCCCCAACAACCACATCCATGAGAACATTCTTGGTCGGGATTTGATCTAGGGACACCACCAAGTCTTTGATAAGACCAATACATCGAACTCTACCAGAATCAAAAGAATAGAGATCATGATATTTATGAGTAATGTCAAGGCCCAATTTGCCCATAACGGATTTTGGCATGAGATTATGGGAGGCTCCGGAATCAAACATGGCATTATGAAGGATATACTCGTGCAATCTAAGGCTTATATAGAATGGAGGCACTTCACTATCCTCAGACTGACCTTCCAAAGTAGGGCCAAAAATTAGCTCCAAGTGATCATCTTCTACATTGACCATATCAGATAAAGGATCTATGTTCAAATTTTTGGACACTTGGTTTTTATAACTACTGGTCTTCGTCAATTCAGTCAAAGGGATCAAAACCTTTAATTTAGCAATCTCATTTTCTAAACTAAAAGCTGAAACTTTATCTATCTCTTTGACTGAAGAGTCCTTCTTTTCGACTTTTTCCTTTGCTGCACTTTGTTGATTGCTCTTCTCATTTACAAATGGTCCTTGGCTAGAAGTTGGCTCAACAGGCTCCTTCCCTTTCTTTTGAGTGTTAGAGGAGTCATTCTTGGGTTGCGCCTCTTTTCTCTTTTCAACTGGGCTAATTGGTACATCTCTGCTTCTCAATGAATATTGTTTATGTTGTGCCATAAACACATTCATATATCCACGTTGATAATCATCTGACTCATCCTCCAAAACTACTTCATTTGCCAATATATAATCTTCATCCTTTTTCACATCAGGGATCACTGAATATTCTTCGTCTTCCGTAAGATAGATTGGTAAACCATCAACAGTAAAGAAATGATTCGCCTCAACCACTAGATCATCATCATCTTCACTTTCCATTCCGTGTACATAATTTTGCTGCAAAGGTATTTTGACTTGCTATTGTGATGACTGGTCTTGTGCATTCTACTCCCGTTGTTTAATCCAGAACTCAGGTTGTGGTTGTCCTCTAAAATTTCGATTTCTGATTGTGCTCTCAGGCTTGTCTGCAATTGTTAACCGATCAAACATCTTCTCAATTTTCTGGAGTATATGATCTGCTTTAACATCTGAAGAAGTTGCTTCCTCCTTTATAGTCACTTTCTTTTCAGTCTTCATCCTTGCTCTCTTGGCCTGCAGATTTACCTCTACACTTACTGCATTCTTCTGCATATCCTCAAGTGTGGTAGGATCTCTTTCTCTCAACTGATATGCCAGATAAGCATCGAAGCCATCGGGAAATTTGATCAATGCTAAACCCATTGGTGGCTTAATGTCAGCTGGAATAGCATTATAAACTGTATTGAACCTTACGCAGTAATATTGGACACTTTCACCTACATTCCTCTTTATATTTTCATTCTCAGATAAAATTTGGAGTGGATTTTTCTTTACCTCCCATCTGTCCAGGAATTGTCTATGTAGAACCGGCAAAGTATTGATGGATCCCGCTGGTAATGCTCTAAACCACTTTCGCACCTCGCCTCCAAAACTCTACAAAAATAACCTCATGGACACATTCTCAGTATCTACCTCATGAAGATCAAATAAATCATTCATCCTATCAGCATGATGTTGCGCTGTAATACTTTGAGTGGCATCGAATAGAGGTATCTTACTTTGGTAATCAACAAGCATGTCATCCAAATTTTGATGTAGAACGAGAGGTGCATATCTGGCAGCCATGACTCGAGGTGGATTTGAAACTGGTGTTGGGGAAACAGGGGCAGTTGATAGAATAGAGGTGATGGGTGTTTGAGAGACAACGGTAGGTTCATGAGGGAGTGAAGGTATAAATGGAGTTGTGGAATGACTTACAGGAATATGAGGAATTGATGGTGAAGAAAAATATGTTGAATCTGAATCAAAGAGTTCAGGAATTTGATTGATGGTGATAGATGATTGTGGGGAGTTTTGAATATTTCGGTTACTTATCAAATTGGCTCGTTGAATTTCAAGCTCGTTGATGAATTTTGGGTCTGCGACTATGTGGAGCAATTCACTATCAGATGTGGTTCTAAACAAGGAGAGACCAAAGTATTCATCAAAAGGAAGATCTTCAAGGAAAAACCACTTTACTAGGCATGAATGAGATCTGAAAACTAGTCTAGGACTTAATACACTTTCTTGTCTGAGTATCTGAGGGATAAGATTAGGATTTTCATATACGGGAGGAGGATCGGGATTAGGATTGAACCTGGTGTATCTCCTTGAAGCCAGTGTGTTCAAAGTTCTCAAAGTTTTTATATTGATTTACAACTTTCCACTTTTCAGCCTACTGAATTCTAAACTTTATCATCCAAAAGTTCAAAACTTATCAATTGTACTAAGGTGATGTTTCTTTGTTACCCAGTATGGTTTCCACTATGCTAGAGCCTAGATCGACCTCAGGCTGAAGGGAGGCAATCCTAGGATAACTACAAACCACGCTTAACCTGGTAGCTAGCCCTACCAGGTCAGGAGAGGGCTATCTCCTTGTCAATCTCAGTTGAGATGACTAAATTGAATATGGATTTTAGGCTAGGTATAGTAGCTCTAGGGTTTTTGGTTGATTTTGATGAGTTATTTGCTAGATCAAATGGAGCAGGCAACTTTGGGTCTAAGAAATGAAATCAGAATTACAGGGTGTTCTATGGGGTGAGGTAGGTAGGTGTTTTAGCACTTAGAATTGAGTGAGATGGTAGGTCTAAGACTGGTGAGGGGCTGAGAAGGGCATTCAAAGGTCATGAATCCTCTTCAAACAGGTGAAAACATCAAAAATTAAATGTATTCTCAAGGCAGAGCACTGTTATCAATGTATTCTACCTATCTATCTTGATTCATTTAGTTAAGAAGAATGAAATAGATTTTGGCACATGTAACACATGAGAAAAACTAATGACAAAAATGAGAAACAATACCAAGACACATTACCACAAGAATCCCACAAAAATAGCTGCAAACCCTGGTTTATTTCCTTGCTAAACTATTGTAGTGATGTATAATGAAGCTCAAAGCGTCCACAAGAGTCCAACCTTTACAAATGACTAAGAAAGTACATAATATAGGCATCAAACCACCTATGATAGCCATCAGGGGTCGAATCCATGATAATATGGGTGGTTTCAACCATATCTAAACTAAGAATAGGAATATAGGTAGTGGAACAACTTGCCTCTAAAACCATGGAAACTGATTCATTCAACCCCAAACCACCTCAAAATGATGAATCTACCCTAAAGATTCATTTTTCCAATAGATTTACACACCATATCATCATTTACATTCATAGATTCATCCAAAATGAGAGAAAGATTCAAGTTGTAGAAAAACTAGGCGAAATTTTGATTTTTGAGCAAAACTGGCAAATTCATCCTATGCGCAGCGCCCGTGATCCTATGCGCAGTGCTTTTCCAAGATAGTTTTGGGGGACTTCCCCTTAACCAAATTGAGCCTAAGAAGGCTTTTTGGAAAGGTATGTCGGTCTAGTTTTTGGAATACCTTGAATTTCTGAATTTGGAGGTCATTTTCCCCCTCAAAAATGGAATCTCCCAAGACTGCTTCCTGTGTGTCCAAAAAGTGGCAGAGAGGTCATTGTTTGATGGTTTTTTGACATTTAGGTGACCAATATTTACTCCAAATTTCATGAAAATTTTTGGATTTTCTTATTTTTCATGCTGAATCCAAAAATGCAAACCATTCTTCCAAAAAGTGCCCCAGTCAAAAGCACAGTGCCAGTGGCGCTGCGCACCTACTAGAATTTCCTGTGTTGCAAAATTTAAAATTTGAAAATTACAAAATTTTACCAAAATTGTCCCAAAATTGGCACAAGGCACCCTCATGAACTGCTTTTATGAGCTAATGAAGCATCAACTAGGATTTCCAATTTTTTTTCTCCTTTTTGCTTCTCAAAGCCTTCCTCAATCTTGCCTTAAGCTTCCTCATTCTTATATTGCATATTTTGTTCTGGGTCATATAGTGATAGGCCATGTGGCAAAGCATCTTCTTTTCTTCATTGGCCTTCTCAAGCAGCTTCTCAGGGTGCATGTTAACCCTTTCTAGCTAATTTTCTCGATCATTCTCAATCTCTTGCTCAATGGAGGTCATCTTGACTTTTTCTTTCTTTGCCTCTTGCCACTTCTCCTTAATCATTTGCAACTCCATGTTAACTTCCGTATCAGTTAATTGCTTATTTTCCTACTCAAGGTAATTGATGATCCACTTTTCCCTTTCCAAATTGATTGACAAGGCTTGAATTTCAGCCTCTTGTTTCTTGATGATGTCCTTAGTTATCTATGTGCTTTGAGTCTCAACATCAATTCCCTATGTCTCCTCATGAACAACAAGGTCAAAGTCCCTCTCTTACTTATCACTAGGATCCTCCTCTTGCAATTTTCCTTTGGCTTTACCTTTTTCCTTGCTATGCTGCCCAACATGTACCTGTTTTGCTGAAGAAGAAGGTAAAGCCCCTTCCACTCCTTGTGGAGATAGCATTTTCCTATGGCCTGTAGATGAAGGTGAGACCCCTTCCACTCCTTGTGGAGATAATACTCGCCTGGAAGCTGCAAAAAGTCTCCTAGTGCCTCTCTCATAAGTGACAAACACTGGCACTCCAATAGTTTCAGTTTCTTCAACTTGTTCATCTCCTGAAGCCACCTTCCTCCTGATGAACTGATGAAAATACTTGAGGGCCTTTGAACACCTCATGAGAAATGAAGGTTTCCATGGTATATTCAATAGATTTAATTGATGTAAGACAATGATCTTGATCACAGAGAAGTCATAGATGCTATTCAATTGTTGGGGATATGGATTTTTCTTAACATAGTGTGTCATCTTCTCAATATTCCAAAACATGAAGTAAGGAATATCCATCACTCTCACTCTAGTAAAATGCACCAATAATCTAATGTGGTAGGCATACAACTGTGAAAACCTACCTTCACAAGTAAACTATTTAACGATGATCTTCATGAGTGGGGCAAACCTATCCTCCAAGAATTTGAAGGGAAACACTCTTTTTAGTTTGCCATGGTATGTAGCCTTGATGTAAGGCTCATATTACTCCTTGTCAATGTACTATCCTTTGTTCCATTTTTCACCTACATTTGGAATGCCTATAGCCTTTGAAATGATAGAAAGTGACAAAGTGAAGGTAACTCCAGCAAGTTTTACTTCATTGTTGTCCAGGTGTGTCACAAATAGCTTCGCTAATTCATGATGGAATTGACTCTTTCTACCATTTCACAAAAACCATAACAACATTGATGTTTGAAACATGAGATCGCAAGTGCACAAGCAAGAAATTCTCTCAGACTAATGGGCTCCTCCCTAGTTATCTTTCCCCCTTTGTGAGGTCTCTTCTGCTGCAAATTTCTTTCCCTAGAACTGTCACTAAGGGTCTCTTCCCTAGTTTCATAATCATTGTCCATTGGTTTTAATGATTGTAAATGTTGTAAAGGGGATGAGATTTGGAAGATTTGAGGCGGTTTATGGTGATTTTGGGCAATTATCAGAATTTTGGGAGTGCTTAACAGGTGCAGAGCGCACTCAAACAGGTGCACAACACCAATTGTATGTGCAGCGGCAGTGTTATTTTACACTAGCAAGAGCTCCCAGGTGTGCAGCACCTATCCAATGCGCAGCACCAGCTGACAGGTGTGTAGCACCTGCAAATTTCTTCAAAAACACCGTGACTTACTTCCCTTTTCTCAATGACAACTGAAAATCACGTTTGGGCTCTCTTTAGCAATCTAAACTTTCAACAATGAGGCGACATAAGATATGGATGGCCTTTTAAGCTTTTCAACCCTTTGATTTTTCATTTATCCAAACCCACTTTATAATGTTTATTTGCTTTTTTTGAAATACTTTGTTTTGCTGATATCTGACTTTTGAATTTTGATACGTGAATTGATGCTAATCTCTTTGTCTTTGTGCAGTGGTAGGAGTTGACAATGTCATCAAGTGACCAGGAGCAGCATGTGAACATTTGTTACATATAGAAACCAAAATTACATCAAATTACATGAAATGGAACAGTAAAATACAAATGCTATGTTTTACCTCAAAACAAGTTTTGAGGTTAAAGAGCTTTATTTAGCTTACAAAAAGGAAATTATGATCTTCTAAACTTTGTTAACCTCCTCATGTGTCTGCTTACCATTTTTATTCATTTTGAATGACCATGGCGAAAAACCTTAAGACTTAGTGAAACTAAACCCTAAGACTGGTTTTTATAAATGAAATGAACTGGAATGACTATGAATGACTGAAAAGATATGTGAAATAGGTTAGCAGGTATATAGCATGAGGGACAAATGAAATGAAACCCTACCATCAGTTGATCCATGACCTAATGGAGTGCAACTTATCAGAATGGGACACCGAAGATGAAATGCAAAAGAGCAATTTGATCACTGATGGCAGTGTGAAAGCACTGACACTAACATTGGCTCCAATGGGGATGGTAGCTCCTTGAAGGTACCAAGAACCATAGATCTATGGAAAAAGTAGACTAGTGCCTCTTCCATTTGGCAATACGGTCAATACACTTCAAAAATTAAAACTCATACTATAAAATAGCCTCAAGACCCAAAGAAACTCAAGACTCAAACTAACACAAAGCTCAAACTGATACAAAACACTCAACTTTATAGCCTTCACCTCGGGCCCCAAGTTGAAATGTATTGTATCTTTTGAACACTTGCAATGAAAAGAAAACGATATATACAATGATCACTTCATGACTTCAGAAATCACCTTAAAAGAAGTAGCGCATCAAGAGTCTACCATTGACTGGTCCTCCTGAACAATCTTGTCTGTCCATCTCTTTGAGCAGGAGTGCATTTTGCCCTCTGTATGCAGCAATCTTATAGGGTCCCTTCCATAATTTTTCAAATTTGTCATGCTTCCCTTTATCTTCATTCCTCGCATCCCACTGTAACACCACATTGTCAAGATGGAATTTATCTGCTTTAATTTTCTGATCATAGATCTTTTCGATCTTCTCTTGCAATCTGAAAGTATTTTGGAAAACTTCCTCCCTTTCCTACTGTAAATGTATCATCTAATTGATTCTTCGCTGAAAATCATCTTCCTCACTACCAACTTCCTGTAAAATTTTCACAACCGGGACTGCCAGGAATGTCGGAAAGACTGTGTCAATGCCATATACAATTTCAAACGAAGACATACCTATAGAATTTCTTTTTGTCTCACTCTATCCGCCCACAAAGCATTAACTAACTTGTTATGCCAGCCTTTCTTTGTTGTTTCCAGTAGCTTCTTAATGATGTTTACCAATGATTTATTAGATGATTCGGCCAGACCATTACCTTGAAGGTAATATGTTGTGGAGTTACCCAAGGTAATCTTATATTTTTTGCAAAAATCGATCATCTTATTGGATTTTAATGCAGCTGCATTATCTGTTATGATTTTACTAGGATAACCAAAACAAGATAGAATATTTGATTCCGAAAATTGAATGATTACTGTCTTTGTTGCCTGTCTGGTCGGGATTGCTTCAATCCACTTGGTAAAATAATATGTTGCCATTAGGATCCACTTGTGTTGAGCTGATGATGTTGGATGGATCTCACCATAAAATTGAGTCCCCACTGCTGAAATGGTGCACTAACTTCAACCAATTTCAAAGGAAAAGGCAGCAATTTTCTTTTCCCTCGAAAGACCTGACACTCATGACAACTCATGACTATTTTATAGACATCTGAAAATAAGGTGGGCCAGTAATATCCTGCTCTCAAAATCTTATTTGCTATTGTCTTCAAAAACAAGTGACTCCCACAATCACCCTTATTAAAGTCACTCATTACCTGCTAGGCTTCATCTTCAATTAAAAAGTTCAGCAAAACACCACCTGGATCCTTCCAATAAAGAGAATTATTCAAAATGCAGAATTTAGCAGCTTTCAGTTTAAGAGTTCTACCTTTATTTTTTGACAATTCCAAAGGCGGAGAAAGGTGTTGGAGTACATAGACAACATCTAAATACCATGGTGACTGAAGGAGCATTTCAAATACTTGAATCAGGGAGTTGTCCTCTTCATCTTTGGACATGCAGCAATAAGATTTATATCTAATGCATGCAAATTTGATTCCGCCATCAACCTCGCCAAGCCTTGTCCTTTGATCAACTTTGCAGGCTTGATCTCCAAGTCGTATTCTAACATTGTTGCAATCCATTTTCCCCGTCTTCCTTCCAAATCTATTTCTACCAGCACATCCTTAACTGCTGCGTTAGGAACATATGCTAGGATGTGAGAGTGTAGAATATACACTCAGAAGTCCTTCAAGGCTTTGACAAGAGCAAGAGCCTGCTTCTCAATTATGTTGTACTTCAAGGCTGCATCCTTAATATTTTTGTTGAAGAATGCAATGGGCTTTTCTGTTTGATCTCTTTTTTGCATTAAAATTGTTGCCATGGTATGCTCGGATGCAAATGAGAATAAAATGAAATCTTGTGTATAATCGGGACTAATCAAAACTAGAGTTGTAGATAAGGCATACTTTACCAAATTAAATGATTTTATAGCTTCCTCCATCCATTTCACCATGCTATCCTTCTTTAACATCTTAGTAATTTCTCTCAAATGTTTAGCAAGATTAGGAACAAATCTTCATAAGAAATTCATCTTACAGTTGAATACTTGTATTTCTTTCTTGTTCCTGGGAAAATATATCTATTGAATTGATTCTACTCTTGATGGATCAATGTGAATGCCTTCCTTCAAGATAATATGGCCAAGTAGCTTCCCTTCATCCATAGCAAAGAGACTTCTCTTTGGATTGAGTGATATCCCAAATTTCCTACATCGTTGAAACACAATCCGCAAATGGTGAGCGTGCTCATCATCTGAATTTGAAAACACTATTAAATCATCTAAATATACAACCAAAAACACATCCTTTTCATTGGCAAAAGTGATGTCCATTGCACGTTGAAATGTGGCTCCTGCATTTTTCAAAGCAAATGACATTTTAACATAAGGGAATGTTCCCGAAGGGGTGGTGAATGCATTCTTATCATGGTCATCTTCATGCACTAAAAACTGATTATATCCAGAATATCCATCGAGCAGCGACATATGCGATGCTCCAACCACTCTCTAGATGATGTGATCCATCTTTGGCAGCGGGTAATTGTCCTTCAATGACACTTTATTTAAATTTCTAAAATCAATGCACAATCTGATCTCCCCGGTCTTCTTCCTCACAAGAACAAGATTAGAAATCCAATCAGAAAATCTGATTGGGACAATTATACCAACCTTGTACAATCGGTTTACCTCTTTTTCAATTGAAGGCAGCAACTTGGGATTAATCCTTCTCAACTTCTGAAGGAATGGCTTCTGATTTGGCTTGATGCGGATTGTGTTATGAATTATGTCTTTGTTATACACCTTTAGATCTAAATAATCCCAATCAAAGACATCAGCAAATTTAGGCAATTATTCGACATATTTAGATTTTACCTTTGGAGATAATGTCTTTGATAGTTTCACAAATTGGACTTCTCGGCTGATCCAAGATTCACATCATCAACACCCTTGTTTGTTGGTACCAATCTTGGCTTCCTAGCCACATCATCTTGAGTGAAGAGTTCCTCTAAAGGTATAAGACCTTTAGGGATGTCATTATCCTTTAGCTACAATATTTCCATCTGATTCAATTCAATTTCTGGTTCATCATCATCATGATCACAATCAATGGAAGCATCCTTGTAGTTGCCTTCATTTTTCAAGAAGTTATTAATTTTCTTATCATCCCAAAACACCTGCCAATACCTTAGGTTGTCGGGAACATCTGGATGGTGCTTGACATAGATCTCAAACTTGTTATTGGAATTCATCGAGATCTTCAAATTACTAGCAGCAATAGCAAGTGAATTTGCAATTACATTTTGTGCACGTGGTACACATGTCAAGGCATAATCTAGAAACATCCTTAGGATATCTAAAACTGCATTATGGTAGGCCCTCATCCGTGGATGTTTGGCTTGATATTCACCCTTAACCTACTTGATTATCAACTCTGAATCCCTATAGACTGATATCCTTTTTGCTTTAAGCTTTTTGAGAATTTTCAAACCTGCAATCAACACTTCATATTCCTTCATTGTTAGAACAGTCAAAGGCTAATTTATACGAACAAATTCGAACATTACTAGGGACTTTATTTGGCTGGAAAACAAGGCTGCTGATCCAAATCCCAATGCTAGCACTATCCTTACCCACATCTCCGTCAAAATCCATGCTCCATAGGCCTGCTTCTTCCTCTAAGTGCTGAAATTTTGTTTCATCTTCTTTCTTACCTTGACTGATCTCTTCAATCTGCTACTGCTCATTACCTTTCTGCTGCTGCTAGAATACAGACTGCTCAGAGTTACTTGCAATTTTTTGTCTTTATTGATCAAGGATTGCTCTAAAATTCTCTTAAATCTCTGGCACATCTTCTACTTCAACTAACTGACTATCAATATCATTCAAGCCACTATCTAAATATAATACAAAAAATTCCAAATCTGTATGTACAACATTAATAGGATGATTAAGTGGCTTCTCCTTGCTTGTAATCATGTACTTGATTTTCTTCTCCCAATATAATTTTCTCAATTTACCAAACACGAGAATGGTAGCATAGGATAAATCTAGTTGTAAAGTTCCTTTAAGATTTGCACCCCATGATCGGGATAAAAGCATGCCAAATTGTGGCAAAATTTCCGCAACAACCACATCCATGAGAACATTCTTGGCTGGGATTTGATCTAGGGACACCACCAAGTCTTTGATAAGACCAATACATCGGACTCTACCAGAATCAAAAGAATAGAGGTCATGATATTTACGAGTAATGTGAAGGCACAATTTCTCCATAATGGCTTTGGGCATCAGATTATGGGAGGTTCTGGAATCAAATATGGCATTATGAAGGACATACTCGTGCAATCTAAGGCTTATATAAATGGAGGCACTTCACTATCCTCAGACTGATCTTCCAAAGCAGGGCCAAAAATGAGCTCCAAATGATCATCTTCTACATTGACCATATCAGATAAAGGATCTATGTTCAAAATTTTGGACACTTGGTTTTTATAACTGTTGTTCTTCATCAATTCAGTCAAAGGAATCAAAACCTTTAATTTAGCAATCTCATTTTCTAAACTAAAAGCTGAAACTTTATCTACCTCTTTGACTGAAGAGTCCTTCTTTTTGACTTTTTCCTTTGATGCACTTTGTTGATTGGTCTTCTCATTTACAGATGGTCCTTGGATGGAATTTGGGTCAATAGGCTCTTTCCCTTTCTTCTAAGTGTTTGAGGAGTCATTCTTGGGTTGAGCCTATTTTCTCTTTTGAACCAGGCTGACTGGTACATCTCTGCTTCTCAATGAATATTGTTTCTATTTTGTCGTCAATGCATTCATATATCCATGCTAATAATCATCTGACTCATCCTCCAAAACTGCTTCATTTGCCAATATATAATCTTCATCCTTTTGCACATCAGGGATCACTAAATATTCTTCATATTCCGTAAGATAGATAGGTAAACCATCAGCAGTAAAGAAATGATTCGCCTCAACCATCGGATCATCAACATCTTCACTTTCCATTCCATGTACATAATTTTGCTGCAAAGGTGACTTGACTTACTGCTGTGATGATTGGTCTTGTGCCTTCTGCTCCCATTGTTTAATCTGGAACTGAGGTTTCTGCTATCCTCTGAAATTTGGATTTCTAATTGTGTTCTCAGGCTTGTCTACAATTGTTAACCTATCAAACATCTTCTCAATTTTCTGGAGTATATGATCTGCTTTAACATCTGAAGAAGATGCTTCCTCCTTTACAGTCACTTTCTTTTCAATCTTCATCCTTGCTCTCTTGGCTAGTATATTTTCCTCTACACTTACTGCGTTCTTCTGCATATCCTCAAGTGTGGTAGGATCTCTTTCTCTCTACTGATATGCCATATCAACATCGAAGCCATCAAGAAATTTGACCAATGCTAACCCCATTGGTGGCTTAATGTCAGCTGGAATATCATTATAAACTGTATTGAACCTTCCGCAGTAATCTTGGACACTTTCACCTACATTCCTCTTTATATTTTCATACTTAGATAAAATTTGGAGTGGATTTTCCTTTACCTCCCATCGGTCCAGGAATTGTCTATGTAGAACCAGCAAAGTATTGATGGATCCCGCTGGTAATGCTCTAAACCACTTTCGCACCTCACCTCCAAAACTCTACACAAATAACCTCATGGACACATTTTTAGCATCTAATTCATGAAGATCAAAGAAATAGTTCATCCTATCAACATACTGTTGCGTTGTAATACTTTGAGTGGCATCGAACAGAGGTATCTTACTTTGGTAATCAGCAGGCATGTCATCCAAATTTTGAGGCAGAACAAGAGGTACATATCCGGCAGCCATGAATCGAGGTGGATTTGAAACTGGTGTTGGGGAAACAAGGGCATTTGATACAACAAAGGCGATGGATGTTTGAGGGATAACGATAGGTTGATGAGGGAGTGAAGGTATAAATGGAGTTGTGGAATGACTTATAGGAATATGGGGAATTGATGATGAAGCAAAAGATGTTGAAGTTGAATCAGATAGTTTAGGAATTTGATCGGTGGTGATAGATGATTGAGGGGAGTTTTGAAGATTTCGGTTACTTATCAAATTGGCTCACTGGATTTCAAGCTCGTTGATGAATTCTGGGTCTGCGACTATGTCATGCAATTCACTATCATATGTGGTTCTAAACACAGAGAGACCAAAGTATTCATCAAAAGGAAGATCTTCAAGGAACAACTACTTTACTGGGCATGAATGAGATCTGAAAACTGGTCTAGGACTTAATACACTTTCTTATCTGAGTATCCGAGGGATAAGATTAGGATTTTCAAATACGGGAGGAGGATCAGGATCACGATTGGACCTGGTGTATCTCCTTGAAGCCAATGTGCTCAAAGTTCTCAAAGTTTTGATATTGCTTTACAACTTTCCACTTTTCAGCCTATTGAATTCTAAACTTTATCATCCAAAATTTCAGAACTTCTCAATTATACTAGGGTGATTTGTCTTTCTTCCCTAGTATGGTCGCCACTATGTTAGAGCCGAAATCGACCTCAGGCTGAAGGGAGGCAATCCTAGGATAACTACAAACCACACTTAACCTGGTAGCTAGCCCTACCAGGTCAGGAGAGGGCTCTCTCCTTGTCAATCTCAGTTAAGATGACTAAATTGAATATGGATTTTAGGTTAGGTATAGTAGCTCTAGGGTTTTTGGTTGATTTTGATGAGTTATTGCTGGATCAAACGGAACAAGCAACTTTGAGTCTGGGAAATGAAATTAGAATTACAGGGTCTTCTTTGGGGCGAGGTAGGTAAGTGCTTTAGCACTTAGAATTGAGTTACATGGTAGGTCTAAGACTGGTGAGGGGCTGAGGAGGGCATGCACAGGTCACGAATCCTCTTCAAATAGCTGAAAACATCAAAAATTAGATGTATTCACAAGGCAGATCATTGTTATCAATGTATTCTACCTATCTATCTTCATTCATTTAGTTAAGAAGAATGAAATAGATTTTGGCACATGTAACACATGAGAAAAACTAATGAAAAAAAGGAGAAACAATGCCAAGACACATTACCACAAGAATCCCACAAAAATAGTTGTAAACCCTAGTTTATTTCCTTGCTAAACTATTGTAGTGATGTACAATGAAGCTCAAAGCATCCACAAGAGTCCAACCTTTACAAATGACTAAGAAATTACATAATATAGGCATCAAACCACCTATGCTAGCCATTAGGGGTTGAATCCATGAGAAGAGGGGTGGTTTCAATCATATCTAAACTAAGAAAAGAAATATAGACAGTGGAACAGCTTGCCTCTAAAACCATGGAAACTGATTCATTCAACCCCAAACCACCTCAAAATGATGAATCTACCCTCAAGAGTCATTTTACCAATAGATTTACACACCATAGCATCATTTACATTCATAGATTCATCCAAAATGAGAGCAAGATTCAAATTGTAGAAAAACTAGGCAAAATTTTGATTTTTGAGCAAAACTGGCAAATTCATCCTATGTGCAGCACCCTTGATCCTATGCATAATGCTTTTTCCAAGCCAATTTTGGTGGTCTTCCCCTTAACCAAATTGAGCACAAGATGGCTTGTTAGAAAGGTATGCGAGTCTAGTTTCTGGAACATCTTGAATTTCGGAATTTGGAAGTCATTTTCCCCCTCAAAAATGGAATCTCCCAAGACTGCTTCCTGTGTGTCCAAAAAGTGGCAGAAAGGTCATTTTTTGATGGTTTTTTGACCTTTAGGTGACCAATATTTACTCCAAATTTGATGAAAATTTCTAGGTTTGCTTATTTTTTCATGATAAATCCAAAAATGCAAACCATTCTTCCAAAAAGTGCCCCAGTCAAAAGCGCAGCGCTAGTGGCATTGCTCACCTATTGGAATTTCCTGTGTTGCAAAATTTAAAATTTGAAAATTACAAAATTTTGCCAAAATTGTCTCAAAATTGGCACAAAGCACCTCATGCACTACTTTGATGAGATAATGAAGCATCAACTAGGATTTCCAATTTGTTTTTCTCCTTTTTGCTTCCCAAAGCCTTCCTCAATCTTTCCTTAAGCTTCCTCATTCTTGTATTGCATATTTTGTTCTGGACCATATAGTGATAGGCCATGTGGCGAAGCGTCTTCTCTTCTTCATTGGCCTTCTCAAGAAGCTTCTCAATGTTCATGTTAACCCTTTCTAGCCAAGTTTCTCGATCATTCTCAATCTTCTGCTCAATGGAGGTCATCTTGACTTTTGCCTTCTTTGCCTCTTGCCGCTTCTCCTTAATCATTTGCAACTCCATGATAACTTGCTTATCAGTTAATTGTTTGTTTTCCTACTCAAGGTAATTGATGACCCACTTTTCCCTTTCCAAATTGATTGAAAAGGTTTGCATGTCAGCTTCTTGTTTCTTGAAGATGTCCTTAGTTATCTGTATGCTTTGAGTATCAACTTCAATGACATCAATTCCGTGTGTCTCCTCATGAACAACAAGGTCAAAGTCCCTCTCGTGCTTATCACTAGGATCCTCCTCTTGCATTTTTCCTTTGGCTTTACCTTTGTCCCTTTTGTGCTGCCCAACATGTACCTATTTGGCTGAAGAAGAAGGCAAAGCCGCTTCCACTCCTTGTGGAGATAGCATTTGCCTGTGGCTTGTAGATGAAGGTGAGACCCCTTCCACTCCCTTTGGAGATAATACTTGTCTGGCAGCTGCAAAAATTCTCCTAGTGCCTCTCTCATAAGTGACAAACACGAGCACTCCAACAGTTTCAGTTTCTTTGACTTGTTCATATCTTGAAGGTCCACCTTCCTCCTGATGCACTGATGAAAATATTTGAGGGCCTTTGAACACCTCATGAGAAATTAAGGTTTCCCATGGTATATTCAGTAGATTCAATTGATGTAAGACAATGATATTGATCATAGAGAAGTGGCAGATGCTATTCAATTATTGGGGATATGGATTTTTCTTAACATAGTGTGCCATCTTTTCAATATTCTGGAACATGAAGTAAGGAATATCCATCATTCTCACTCTAGTAAAATGCATCAATAATCTAATGTGGTATGAATACAACCGTGAAAACCTACCTTCACAAGTAAAATATTTAATGATGATCTTCATGAGTGGGGCAAACATGTCCTCCAAGAATTTGAAGGGAAACACTCTTTTCAGTTTTCCATGGTATGTAGCCTTGATGTAAGGCTCATAGTACTCCTTGTCAATGTACTATCCTTTGTTACATTTTTCACCTACATTTGGAATGCTTGTAGCCTCTGAAATGATAGCAGGTGATAGAGTGAAGGTAACTCCAACAAGTTTTACTTCATTGTTGTCCATGTGTGTCACAAATAGGCTCGCTAATTCATGATGGAATTTGACCCTCTACCATTTCATAGAAACCATAACAAGGCTGATGGTTGAAACATGAGATGGAAAGTGCACAAGCAAGCAGTTATCTCAAACAAATGGGCTCCTCTGGTTATCTTCCCCCTTTGTGAGGTCTCTTCTGCTGCAAATTTCTTTCCCTAGAACTATCATGGAGGGTCTCTTCCCCAGTTTCATAATCACTATCCATTGGTTTTAATGACTGTAAATGTTGTCAAGGGGATGAGATTTGAATATTTGAGGAGGTTTGTGGTGATTTTGAGTGATTAGCATAATTTTGGGAGTGTTTAACAAGTGCGCAGCGCCCTCAAACAGGTGTGCAGCACCAATTGTATGTGTAGTGCCAGTGTTATTTTACACTGGTAGGAGCTCCCAGGTGCACAACGCCTATCCAATGTGCAATGCCAGCTGATAGATGCGTAGCGTCTACAAATTTCTTCAAAAACACAGTGACTTACTTCCTTTTGCTCAATGACAACTGAAAATCGTGTTTGGGCTCTCTTTAGCAATCTAAACTTTCAACAATGAGATGACATAAGATATGGATGGCCTTTTAAGCTTTTCAACCCTTTGATTTTTCATTTATCCAAACCCACTTTATAATATTTATTTGCTTTTTTTTAAATACCTTGTTTTGCTGATATCTGAGTTTTGGCTTTTGACAGGTGAACTGATGCTAATCTCTTTGTCTTTGTGCAGTGGCAAGAGTTGGAAATGTCATCAAGTGACTAGGAGTAGCATGTGAACGTTTATTACATATAGAAACCAAAATTTCATCAAATTACATGAAATGGAACAATAAAATACAAATGCTTTGTTTTACCTCAAAACAAGTTTTGAGGTTAAAGAGCTTTATTTAGCTTACAAAAAGGAAATCATGATCTTCTAAAATTTGTTAACCTCCTCATGTGTTTGCTTACCATTTTTATTCATTTTGAATGACCATGGTGAAAAACCCTAAGACCTAGTGAAACTAAACCATAAGACTGGTTTTTATAAATGAAATGAACTAGAATGACTATGAATGACTGAAAATATATGTGAAATAGGTCAGCAGGTATATAGCATGAGGGAAAAATGAAATGAAACCCTACCATCAGTTGATCCATGACCTAATGGAGTGCAACTTATTAGAATGTAACACCTAATATGAAATGCAAAAGAGAAATTTGATCACTAATGGTAGTGTGAAAGCACTGACACTAACAAAAGTATCAATGAAATTATTAGTAGTTGTCCCATAAATCTAAAAGGAATGAATACAAGTGTATGTATGAATACAATAATATTGGGATATTATAATATCATTATTGGAATCGGTTGTTTGGACAAGCATCATCATATCTTAAATTTTCATAACAAAGACTTTTACATGTTTTAATGAAAAAGGAAAGAAGAACTTTATGCAAGGAATTCCAAGACCCATTTATATAAGGGAGATTCCAGCCTTATAGTTGAAGAGATGTTTCAATAAAGGATGCCAACTATATGCTACTAATGTAAAGGAACTAGAGACAAGCAAAAAGCTAAGTCTTGAAGATTTTCTAGTATTGCGGTAGTTTCAGGATGTAGTTGGAGAATACTAGGTTTATCACCAAAGAGGTATATAAATTTCCCTATTGATTTGATGCCTAGAAATTTTATAATATCAAATCCCCCTTTAAAAATGAGTACACTAAAATTAAAAGAGTTACAAGTGCAACTAAAATAATTATTGAATGAAAGATATATATACCTAAGTACTTCACCTTGGGGAGCACTAGTCCTTTTTGTGAAAAAGAAGGATGGAACATTGAGGTTATGCCTCGACTTCGCATAGCTAAAAAAATCCACTTCGAAGAATAAATACACTCGATCCATAATTAATGACCTCTTTGATTAACTAAGAATATCAAACTTGAGATTAGGATATCAGCAAGTGAGGATCAAGGAAGAATGCACAAGTTGAAAAACTTTAGAACAAGGTGTGTGCATTATGAGTGCCTTTTTAGTGGTGAAAAATATGTGTAGGAAGTAGTTATAGCAATACATATTGCTAAGACAACAAATATTATGGGGCAACCTATCGAAAATATAAAAATAAATAAAAAATATTTGGGAAAATGAAGTATTTATTTCACAATACTAAGTTTTCCCATGCATCAAGTATGAAGCATTTCAAGAGGGGATAGCTTGTAGTGTGCCTAAACTAGGATTAGTTATAAGTGAATAATCAATATGTTACTATAGTACAATGTGTATCGTGTCAATATGAATAATCAAACCTCTTACACACTACTATTATATAATGTCAATCATGCATCAATGTAACATGTCATGGATTAAATAATAAAATATATATTTATTTTAGATTTGGTTCACTCAACTCAATAGAGGAAGTACCCCCTAATTCAGAGTTGTGATTAACACCTTGTGGACTTAGGTTTAGAGAAGCACCCAAACCCACACATTTAATGAAGTTTCTAACATTCATCTTCTTCTTACTATAATCATGAAGGGTTATGGAACCCTTAGCTATGTTCAATATACATTCCCTAGAAAGTAAAATGCAAAATGTAAGTCTCATCATTGTTATAAGTAAACTTACCAATGTCACACAATACCAGGGAAGAAGTTTGGGAATTCCTTTCCTTTACCTCATCCCCACTAGCTAGAAGAGCTTCAAAATTAGGATTTAGGTAGATCCATGTAGTTTATTCTTGAATGGATTCAAAAACAAATAGAGCTAGCATCCCTATAATCCTATCCCCTACGTAGATTGTGTTAATACCAAATTTGTGGAGCTTCTTTCAAACAATCATTTCAACTTTGACTTCAAAGCTATGCTTCACTACCCTATAAATACTTTCTCCAAAGAGTTCATTTCTTTACAAGGAGGCCCACTAAATCAATTATGCATGTCCCTAATTTCTTCAGTGAAATAAATTTGAAAAAGGTAGTGGAAGATCACAAAGAGTTTTGATTAATGGATGGCACAATGGAATCATTCAATATTTCGCTAAAGAACTTAGCTCTAGAAATAATCTCCAAACCTCAAAAATTCTTTATTTAATGTTGATTTCCTCCAAATATCTATCCCCAATCCTATTGTAGTCTTGTTGGTAGGATTGGTCCATTATAATCATCCTTCCAAATCGATTCCATAAAATAGTAATGCTTTCCTCTATCCAAATATCCATAGCCAAGCATGAGAATTTAACCCAAATACGAATGATTGTCATGAACTCTAATCTAGAGTCAAAAAATGGTACCAAGGTCTTAGGTCTAAATACCTTAATCCATATAGCTAGTTAACCCTAATAATTAGCATCCTCATCAAAAGGAAACACAAAACCAATCCATCCTAGGGAGATAATGTGAAAGGAAGTGGAGTGTCTAATAAGTGGAAGCCATTTCTATTGTAGACAATCATTCGAAGTCTCCTTACCCACTTTTCTTCCATGGAACCTTTCAATGAATATTTTCCTTGCAAAGAAGAGTATCTAATCCATGTGTACATACTCACTTATGACCAATCTTGCACCACCTTCCTTCTTTCTTAAAACCCTTCACCCCTTCCTTTGGATATTTTTCTTCCCTACTGTAAAACCTTTCAATCTATTGGAATGTTACCCATAAGGAAACCTAAAGAAATATTTAAAAGCCACTGCATTTGACCATTATTGTCTAATCCACTAGGTTTTCTTTCATAGGAATGAATAGGACACAAGAAATCCTAGGTGACTATTTTTTATCACTTTATGTGTGTTGTCTAGAGGTGAAATATAAGGAGAGATAGTAGTATGACTAGTACCATAAATACAGTTCGTTCCTCGAAAGCCTTAACAGCCTTAGTATTTAGTTGTATCAACATACTTAATTCTCTTGAAAAATATTTAATACAACTAATCGCCTCCTTTCCAAACTTAGTTGTAGTGAAAAATTACTCCAAAGATAATTTTCCTGAATTCCTTAAGAGCTCCATCCTTATCACCCCTTTGTCACATTCATTATGCAAGAAGTTGATGTCCCCATAAATAATCCCTAACCAAGGTTAACCCTATAAATTCTTAAACTTACTAAAGAGAAAATTTACTGAGAGAATAACTAAAACAGCCAACAAAAAACATAAAACAACACAATTTTTTATCCTAGAGAACTTTAGTATAAGGAAAAACAAACTAATAATATCATTAGTCCCTTGGCCAAACCCTAGCCAAGTTGGCCAAGTGAGCCTTCACTGTTCACCTCCCTAGCCTAATACAATGAAGTATTGTCAAGTCTTTTAAAGGCTTCATTACATATAATCCATGGGCACAAAACCATGTTACTGAATCCACCATTTTGGCCGAGCAACTTCGAATCTTTCGCTGAATCAACTTTTACCTAAAAATTCCCAATTAAACCTTGACTTTAGGTTTCCATTGACCAAATTTGGCCAAAGCATCCAAAGTGAGTCAACTTCGCTCGCTTCTAGGCCCTAAACCTTCTTAGATTTTATATTTATGGTATCTGATAATTCAACATGCACTCCCCACACTATTGCCTAGGTCTAACTCCAAACTTTACTAATGATTTCCTAGTTGTATAGATGCCTTACTAGGTCTTACAATAGTATGCCTGTTTAAAATTTTTACTCCATTATAATATTTTTTTATTATTTTTGTTTTTTTTGTTATCCTAACACTTATTTTGCCATCTTCTTAAATTGGCACACCTAATGCTCTCCTCAACCACCTCTCTTCACTTCCAAAGGCCATTGATCCTAGAATAGTATTATCCTTCCCATGGCATCCAAAGTGATCCAGAAGGGTTAAACTCTAGTTTTTCATCCCCCATGACTTCCCCTCATCCTCAATTTGAAATCCCTTGTTAACCAAAAAGGCATCCACAATGATCCACTTCTACAATTGTACAAGCACATCAGTTTTGCACCTTCACAAACCCAATCACCTTGCCACACTTTTTCACTTTGATCCCTATAGCAGATATTGACCCCTAATGTAGGAGTAGTAGATATCGAATTTTTAGGCTTCTCAACTATGATTACTTGGGGTGTAAGGACCATGCTTTCAACAGAGGTTGCATTATGTAATGCACAACGTTCAACCTTTCAAGGTCTATCACTCCAAAATTAAGTAGATTTTTATATGTATCTTCCATTGCATTATATCTCATCCCCCAATCACTTGACGGAATTTTCTTAACCATGAAATCTCCTTCCAAACCCGCATATTTGCAATGAATGTAGTTGGAGACATAAGTTCCTTTTGTACAATATTAGCACCAATAAGTTCATTTGGATCTTCCATGGTTCACAAGCCTTGAGTCTCTCTCCAATTTCCCATGTACACTTGCAGGCCTACACAATGCACTTTGTCATAGCTACTTGACCTCTGCTCATGCCATACTAGCTACATTGTTACCTTGCACAGGATCCTTCGTTCCACCAAAATCACTCTAGAAATATTGGGTTCGATCAAAAAAACCAATGTCTACTAACTCTTCAGGCCATCTCTCCTCGATGGGTCTTGGATCCGCTCTTTTAATTTACAATATTCTCTAACTCATAGTCTAAAAATCCAATCATCACTCCCATTGATAAGTGTGTCTTAGTGCTAAGCCTCTCCATTAGATCTTAGTCAAACCACCAAATCCAAAACTCTAAACTCCATTTTCCATACTCATGTGTCTCTCTCACACTCACCAGGCCAAATAAACCATTGGAAACAAAGGTATCCTTATGAAGCCAACACTTGGCTATGATATATTCATCAAATTCAAGTAGTCAAGTCATAAATAAACCTTTAGCTCTGATAACATGTTAAAATTATGATAAAGAAAATGCACTGAGAGAAATATTAAAACAACCAACAACAAAACACGAAACATAAACACAACTTTTTATCATACAAAACCACCATTTTGGGAAAAATCTACTAATATAATTCCATTAGTCCCTTGGCCAAAATCAGTCAAGTCATCCAAGTGAACCTTCATCGCTCACTTCCCTAGCCCATTACAAAGAAATATTTCCAAAACTTTTAAAGGCTTCATTACATGCAATCCATGGGCACAAAACCATGGGAAACCAAAACCATGTGCCCAAAATTAACAATATTGACCAAGAAACTTTGACTCTTTGACCATGTCAAGCTTTATCTAACATAGATTTGAAAATTTGTATACCCTCGTCAAGGTCATTCAAATAGTTTACTAATTGATATCTTCCCATTGGTCATGTTTGAAAACCCTAACAACTGCCTCCATTAGAACTTCTGAAAGTATTTGAATGCCATGCATCATTCAAACAAGTTAATCATTTATGCATGCATGTTTTGTTGGAAAGGATTAAATTTCTTAATCTTGCAATTTTTGAACATTTTTTCTTTCTCCCATAGAGAAATTGATTTTGATAGTTCTCTATAGGAATCATGTTCCATCATTCGGTTCCAATTTGGTAGTTGTGGTAATGTTGTTTATAACTTTCCTTAAAGGATATTTATTTTGCATTACGAATGATAATGCCATTGGATTTCTAGAGGGAATCACATGCTTGGATTTCGTAAGTTTAAGAAATTCATTGGTTGTTGGTTGTAAATAGACTCCAACTTAATATCTAAATACCATGTTTATCTAACATAATTTTGTGATTACTGATCAAATAATAAATTTTGATGATATAAACTAACTAGCATTTTAGGGGCATTGATCAATGTTAATAATTTTAAATTCCCATTTTATAAAAGAGATCATTAATATATAAACAAGGTTGATGAATTATTGTATATATATAAGGCTTATGATATTTTTCCCTATGAGCTAATGTAGTGTTTCTTGGGCAAAAAAATAATAACATTAGGGCATTGAACTTCGTGGATCATGTTAATTGTCACAGAGTGATATGCAATGTATGAGTTATTATGCATTATAAATGGAAAACTACAAATGTTTAATCCACTTGTTGGCTTATATGGGCCTGACCCAGGTTCGGAAGAATTATTTAACCAAAAAAATCTCGCAGCTACCAGCCCTTTCGGCAACATTCCACAGAGCGCGGACTGAGGTCTCACCCAAGGTAGCAAGGGAGGGTGCTAGAACCAAGTTTCCGCACCCTTGGGATGTCTAGATGTGATCTGGAGGGTTTGCGCACCATTCCGCAGCGTCACGCTGGCCTGTTTCGCGCAGATCCAAACCTGGAACAATCTTTACTAGTTATTAGTGCGTTGTTCACAGATCTAATCTATTTGATGAAGTATTAATTAGAAAGGTCTTTAAGCAAACATTTATTAGCTTTACTCAATTTTCATACTTAGATTAACCGCAGATTCACATGCATTTAAATGTAAGCATATGCGCATAGATCAAACAGTGATATCAACCATACAAAAAGCTAGATCTGTGATACTTCATATTAACACAGAATTATCAAAGCAACTTATCTTTATTTACTCTCTTCACCAATACATCCAGATCTGTCCAACACACTCAGCTGCAGGGGTCTGCGCACATAGCTTTGGACTCTTCCAGGCCTCTGCGCACAGAGTTGTAGAGCCTCTATCCACTACCCACACCCTTGACTCGGACTTACAGACGCTTACCGATTGTTCTCCTCAAAAACCCATTACATTACAGATCCAAGATCATATCCAAAACTTAGCTACCTCTACCCATAGAGCCTTGCTCTATTTATACCTTTCCATGGACCGTGATCCACAGGCGGGCCAACTCAACTTAGATTTCTTTACATTATTTTTAGGCGGACTACCCTTTGACTTCGACCTACTAAAAATCACGCTCCGCGCTTCTTGTAGAATCTTTACCTTTGCCTTTCCCAAAATTGCGGGCTTCGTGCCCCATGACCGTTCTGTGGGGCTTCTGCTACCCAAAAGTCCCCCAACACAATCATCGTGACTTGTACCGAGTCACTCGGCTGGTGTTGGAATCTTTCCCAGAGATCGCTCAACAACTTCTGCATCTCACCCGCCTTTGCAAATTCGGTTGCTTGCAACGTGCCTTCCTGTGGACTACCTGCGGTAGGGTTTGTTGCTTTGAGGATTGCTTCCAGGTAATGTTTTAGCAATGCCTAAAACCACAGACTTGCTTCGAGTTCCTCATCACTCATCTCGCGCTTGTCCCGGACCCAAGGCGGCTTTCTTGCAGGACGGTACATCATGGGAGTGTGACCCTTACTATGCTTAGACATGATTTCGAATTTGAATTCGGTTGTTTTCTCATGTGGCAGCTCATAGATGCAACTTTGGTAGTTATTATTCCATCTTAATTGCCTGTTGCCCACTCCTCTGTGTCTGAAATGGGCCATCTTATCATGAACAGTACCAATAACAGTTGCTTTCCACCTTTCCTTCGTGGAAGAAAATCCCCAAGGACGCAAGCGCAGTTCTTGTATGTATGTTGTGGCCATGTTACGCAGCTCCACAACAACCTGTTTTATAGGCCTACACCCTCTTCCAACTGTGTGGGGAACTGGGACTAGGCCTCATACGGATATTCAGGTGGGCGGATGTCTCGCACGGGTCTTCCATTTCCCGGCTAGCCCGGGCTGCGAGCACCCATTGTGTTCCCTTGATTCTAATAACAAATTGCGGCGTGTGCATCCTTGTCCTCCCGGGTGCGGGTGCAACCATGCTAGCGGCGCCACTGCTTGTAGCAGGGTAGGAGAGTCAGCCATGTTTGTTTTCATCGTTAGTTCCTCCATATAGGCAACTTCTAACTGTAGCTTATCAATTTCTTCATCTAACTTGACACTCTGTGCACGGAGTTTGGCCTCTGATGCTTCTAACTTTCCAATTTGCATTTTACCACGCAAGATGGCTTCCCATAGCTACTGAATCCTTTTGTAGTTGTTGTCCCTGGAAGGGTGGGCTGTATCTGTACTGGGTTTCTTGGTCGTAATGAGACTTCCTTGTCCGACCATGCGATCCTCCAATCCGCGCGGATCCGAGTGGGTTGATGGTTGCCTGATGAGCACCCGTACCCTTCATCATTGAGGTATGCTCGTTCTATACCAACTTGGATGTCGTTCCCATCCTTCAGTACGTACCTAGAACCGCCTCCTCCATTTCAGCTTCCATGGCCCCCCTCTAGGTGTGTGCAACACGTCTTCCGACCCACTATACTTCTCTTGTGCTACACATAAAGTTCCAAGCTGGACGAGTTGCCTTTCCTCTGTTGCAGCGCTTTCTTCCGACCTTCATCATTCCTTGGTGGTTACACATTGCAATGACTGAGTCATCATATTGCAATTCAATGTCGTAACTTCTTGCAACCAGTTCTACCATCGCTCAATCTCCTCATTGGAATCCATTGTACAGGTGCTATCGCGCTCCCACATGACTACTCGACCCTCTGCAGAATGCACCTGATCTTGGTCTTGTGCTGTTATTTGATAGATGAAATTTAGTTCGACATCACTTTCTTCGTCGTGCACGGGTTCGGTGTAGCGTTCTCCTTCGGCTGGGTCCAACGGAACTACTACTCGCAGTGACTTCTTTTTGAACGTCATTTTCCACCTTTTTAAGTTAATGATCCCTTTCATGTTCGTTGTCCAATCAATCCCAAGAAGTGCAGGGTAAGGATTACTGTCATCAACAATCTCTAAGACTTCAAAATCAGTTTGTGTACTTACACCTTCGATATCCATGGTTACCCCTTGTAGTCGACCCATTGGTAAGATCTTTTGCTAGTTGGCCATTTGTAGCTGAATCAAGGACCATTGCAGTGCGGGCTTGCCCATGCGTTCCTAGGTTTGCTTAGGTAATACATTCGCATTCGAGCCTAGGTCCAGGATGACCTGATCCATTTCATATTCACTAATTTGCGCTATCATTCTCATTTCCCATCTAGTGCACAGAGCATGCCTTCCTATTTTCTAAACTACATGCGGCTCGCCTGATCCGATGCACCTCATGATCAGCTCCTATAGTCCTTGAACGACTTTACTATCTTGCAGCAGTTTCATGCGTGTTTCGATAAAGGTAGTAATCATGGAGGGGTCCACTCTTGGCCCCGTTTGATCCCTCCTACCTAGAGTAGAAGCTTCCATGGAGCTCCTCTGAGCTTCTCTCGGCGTCTTCCTCCCTGGTTCTAACTCAGAATCTAGTTCCTTTAAATGAGTGTCATGCCTCTTTCTGCTTTTTTCACACTCTTTTCGCAGATTTCCTTTTGTAGTTGCGCCACTCCTCAATACCATATTTATGCTAGCGTCCTCTTCGCGAGGTTCTAATTGCATCATCTGGACATTTTGGGTCGGTGGAGATTGTAGCACTCCCTTTTCACTCATTTGGGCAATTAGCATTTGACAGCCCACCATCTCATGATCAAATTGTTCACAATAAGGGCACGAAGTCCTGGTCGGGTTAGTACAGTCACAAGCGTAGTGTCCCAACCCTCCATAGTTATAACAGATCAGCTGTCCATGGCCCTGCCCAGGCCCCATTCCTCTTCCCTGGCCGCGTCCTTGAAATCCTCCTCACACTTCAATCTGCATCTGGTAAGCTAGGGTTCTTTCCATCATTAAGTCATAACTTCGACATATTCGCTCATCGTGTCCTACTGATCGGCAAAAATTGCAATATAGTTGCTGTGGGGTCTAGGTATACTTTTGTAATAAGTGGCAATTATTTGTTGCATGTTTTCCACCCACTTGACAAATCGCGAACCAGAGCGCAAGCGCAGCACTTGGTCCTACTTTTACCTCCAATTTAAATGGCATTGGGCCTTCCCCTGCTAGATAATTTGCAAAGATAGGACAATGGTCCTTATCGTGTCCCTGGCTCTTACATTTAAGACATCCTACCTCTGCACGTGCCTCTGGTCAGGACATTCTTTCTTGCTTCAAGCTTTTCATTTCTAAACTTAAATTTTGTATTTGCGCTTGGATTTGCTATACTCCCAACCCTGGATCCTGTATTGGGGTTTCATGCAACCTCATTGTTGTCTCCAGTGCCTCAGCTTGGGTTGAGATCTTTTGCTGTGACAGAGTCATGCTTAAATGTGGTGTCAATGATGCCACAAACCACGTGCAATGCTACGTATCTATCAATGTCATGTTAGCCTCGCAAATCGTGCTCTTTAATCTCTAGTCCAAATCCCATGAGGTTTTGCCAGGAAACATTACGATCTCCTTGAACCCAATAACCGATTGGGTTTCCAATTTTGGTTGGCCAAACCCTTTGTTTAATGCATCCTGGATTGCCGCTATTCCTGCATTCGGATGATCAGCCGAGTATTTTATGTACCATGTCAATGCGTGGTCCTGTAGTGCACTAGCTAGGGTGGCCTTTTTGATGTTCTCATTTGTTATGCCTTGGGCATCCCATACAGACTGTATCACAAACCAAAAAAGTCATGGTTCTTCATTTCCTACACCCTTAAATGTTGGTAGCTTGATCGCACTCGCCATCCCAACTTTTGGTGGGGGTGGGGTTGGGGGTGGGGTGGATGGGTTCAATGAAGGCAATGTGAGGGGTGGCATGGACGGAGGTGGTATCAGTGGGAAGCACTCCCTAATCAATCGGACCACACTCCCTGGTGAGAACCCCGTGAGCTCCTTCTCGCTTTCCCAGGAAATAGAAGCTAAAGGACTGTTCTCTACTCCTTCCGTTCTGCGGTAGCCTCTTCCGCTCCGCGTTACTCCAGACATCAATAAATGCACATAATATGTTTTTTCATACAACAGCATCTTAATCCAAGTATTCAATGATTTGATAAACCTACCCCAAGGTCCTTGAAGAAATCGCCTTTCCGCTTCGCTATAGCCCATAGTTGTATCTATCACGAACTCAGTAGTAAATCCTCTTATCACCCGATTCAGCCAATGATCTACTACGCATGCAATTTTATCGTCGGTGGCCTCTAGCCTGCATACTAGTTCCGGAGTCCACAAAATAGGCTTGTCCAGTCTGCACCTTCCCACACTGTCATCCAACCTCGTGATCCACTCGTATAGTTCTACCAGAAACGTTGCGAAGAAGACTTCATGAATATCTGTGTATATATAACGGTCCACCCAATCTTCCTTCGTTATCCGTGGATTTTTTTTTCCTATACTGTGAACTCATGGAGTTTTAGATCCCACCACTCTTCAATCTCTTTCTTAGTCAGGTTCTAGTGTTCCAACATCAGACACCCCTTAGGCAGATCCCGGTCCCGGCAACAGAACCATTTGTTGGCTTATATGGGCCTGACCCAGGTTTAGAAGAATTATTTAGCCAAAAAATCCTGTAGCTACCGACCCTTTCGGCAATAGTCCGCAGAGTGCAGACTGAGGTTTCACCCGAGGTAGCAGGGGAGGGTGCTAGAACCAATTTTCCGCACCCTTGGGATGTCTAGATGTAATCTGGAGGGTTCGTGCACCGTTCTGCAGCATCGTGATGGCATGTTTCACGCAGATCCAAACCCAGAACAATCTTTACTAATTATTAGTGCATTGTTCATAGATCTAATATATTTGATGAAGTATTACTTAGAAAGGTCTTTAAGCAAACATTTATTAGCTTTACTCAGTTCACGTAGTTAGATTAACCGCAGATTCACATGCATTCAAAATGTAAGCATATGCGCATAGATCAAACAATGATATCAACCATACAAGAAGCTACATCTGTGATACTTCAAATTAACATAGAATTATCAAAGCAACTTATCTTTATTTACTCTCTTCACCAATACATCCAGATCTTCCCTGTGCACTCAGCTACAGGGGTCCGTGCACACAGCTGCGAACTCTTCCAGGCCTCTGCGCACAAAGCTGCAGAGCCTTTATCCACTACCCACACCCTCGACTTGGACTTACAGACGCTTATCAATTGTTCTCCTTCAAAACCCATTACATTACAAATCTAAGATCATATCCAAAAATTACTACCTCTACCCATAGAGCCTCGCTCTATTTATACCTTTCCATGGACCATGATCCATGGGCAGGCCGACTCAACTTACATTTCTGTACATTATTTTTGCGCGGACTACCCTTTGATTTTGACCTACTACAAATCGCGCTTCTCGCAGAATCTTTACCTTTGCCTTTCCCAAAATTGCAGGATTTGTGCCCCATGACCGTTGTGCAGGGCTCCCGCTACCCAACACCACTAAAAAAAGAACATTTCAAAAGTATGAATATGCATTATTGCTTTTACATGTGTGATACGCATTGGTGCTTTCATTATATAAGTTAGGGGTTGGGTCTTCATCATGTACATAATATGCATTGATGCTTAACACATATTTTTAAATCCCTGTTGCATATCAAAATGGGATGCATCAACGTATATTATTAATAGATGTGCCCAGATCCTTCATTATGTAAAATACACACCAACTATTCAAAAATATGTCATATGTATCAATGTTTAGCATAGATATTTTGAAGCTCTAGTGTGTATCTATATGTGGCACAATAATTCATATTATATATCTTAAAAGCACTAGTGTGCATTTTTTTATATAAGTACACCAACAAAACAACCTTTACTAGAAAATCCAACCACCTAGAATTTTTAGTTATAGTGAAAATTCGTTAAAACATCCACTAAAACCTTCACCACCAATTAAAAAGGTTTAGAAAAAAAAAAAAAAAAAATAATATATATAATATATATATATATATAATATATATATATATATATATATATATATATATATATATATTCTCCTAATCTCATAATGCTTAAAAATCTACACAAAAGTGTTGATTAAAAGTTGTAAATTCATTAAAACATCCACTAAAACCTTCACCACCGATAGCAAAGGTTTAGAAAACGTTTTTTTATATTTTTTTCCTGATCTCATAATGTTAAAAATATACATAAAAATGTTCATTAAAAGTTGTTTTCTTTGTATTGGGAAAAACCAATGGATATTTCCAAATTCTTCATCCATCTATCTTATCTATGACTTCTCTTGCTAAGATAGTTAGTATAAACTATAATAAATTTGTGTAAAGGAAATATTATTTAACAATACATAGAAAATCAAAAATTAGAAATTAAGAGAGCAAGCCCCGTGTGGTAGCTTCTTCTATCTCCTTCTCCCTAAAATTTTCTATAACATAATTTTGCTCCCTTGATCTTGACTCCCTTGTAGTGAGTATCAAAAATTGCTTCTACTTTACTTATGCTCACCTCAAAGATAGCTAGAAGTGAACCCTAACAATGTTGGCTCGATGAGGTTCAGTGTATTCTTCTTCTTGGGCATCCAAATGTTCCAAGTTCTTGTCAATTCTAATGCCCAAAGATTGCAAATATTCCTCCCTTTCAAACTATCTCCACTTATAAGAGTGCTTGAAAGTTTTGATTTCAATAATTACTTTACCTTTCTCTATATGTTCTACAAACCACCTCTCCTCCAATCCTCTTCATATAATCCATTTTTATGCATTACCTCTTACATATCTTCTAGTTGCCTCTAACACCCTAGAGTCCCTCTTTTCATTTGGGATATATCACAAATTAGAAAATAGTTATTTAAATAGTGATAATGTAACATTCTCGAGGGACGAAGGAAAGGAAAAATTGCACGGATACAAATCATGCTTTCGCCTCAACCAATATAGCGGAGGTCTCCACTTCAAATGGAAAATTGTGAATCAATGTTTGCAAAATAACCCCTAACCCACATGCAACTAAGTGTGACAAAATTTAACCTTTGTGGATCCAAACTTTGGTAAAGTAGTAACTTGGATTGTGGGATTAAATCCCCTCATCTTTCCTTTATCCACATGAAGCCACATGTTGTCCATGCAAAGCTTTATACTTCTAATAAATTTGACCATGATATAAATTTGTAGTGGGCAATTCCTTCTCCAAATATAAAGATCCTTTAGCCATGCAAATGCCAAGGTTGGCCCATATGTCAATTTTATTGTTTTCTGTTCTCTATATATAGAAAAGGTCTACGTTCTTGAACTTTATAATGATATTTAGTGATTATTCAACCAATATAACTAGCTTAATGTGCATTAAGATCATCTTGAATGGGATCTAATTATAAATGTGGAGTGTCCTTGATAGATTGCAATTACTTTTAATTTATTATTAGTAGTGATTCAAAAACCCCGGAGAACCCTAATACCTTTTGTCCCATGAGATCATAGATGATGCACTACTCTTACTATCTTAAGACAGCTTAAAATATTTATAGGACTCTAATCATTAGGTGTTTTTCTAGCTCCTTTTAAATCCATGTTTTGTATCATCTTTTATACACACATTGTGAAACTATATATATGAAATATTCATATTTGTGCATTTTTTATCAACTAATGTATAAATATTTTTAAACTTGCTCCGACAATTTACATAGTTGTGATTAATGGTATTAATGCCACCCACTTGACTTTGAATCCTAACTAAATCTCTACGATAGTGTGTGGGCTATCATTATTGAGGGAAAGGGTTGTAGTGGTAATAATGCAATGTGATTTCTAGTGATATGGACGATAGCGTGTTTTCCTTACCATTCCCTTTTGTAAAATAAATAAATTATATAATCATTTTGAAGTACCTCTTCTTTGGGTTTTTTTTTTTTTAATGGTATTAATGTCACCTACGTGACTTTGAATCCTAACTAAATCTCTAGTATAGTTTGTGGGCTATTATATTGAGGGAAGGGGGTTATAGTGGTAATAATGCAATGTGATTTCTAGTGACATGGATGATAGTATGTTTTCCTTACCGTTTCCTTTTGTAAAAAAACAAGTAAAATCTTTGTGAGGTACCTTTTTTTTAGTTTCATTTTTTTTCTTTTCTTTGTTTTCTCCCATTAGGTTGAGTCTAGATGGAGACCATCCTCAATGTCTGAAGGAAGGATGAGCTACCCACCTACAAAATGCTATTAGGAAGATTGTGCAAGACTTAGTCAAATCTAATTTTTTTTGAAACAGTTTTAATCCCCACAATTAACCTTGCCCCATAATTTATAAAAACTAATTAAATTTGGTAAAAACTTATAAATCTATTCTTTATCATTATTTTTTAATTATTTTTTAATTATCTATAATTAATTAGATACCTACCTTTAAATTATCTATATAATGAATTATGAGAAAACATTTTGAAGTTGTGTTACAACTTGCACAAGATTAAGCGAGTTGGTTTATGTGGGGGTACATGCAATGGACTTGAATCAATGAGATGTTTTCGGTTTCTTTCTCAAAAATAAAGGTGAATGACCGGACTAATCACAGATTTGATGTTATGGCAAAGTGAAATTTGAGATTGATATTCAGCTCAGGCTGATAAATGAATAAGATTATTGAAAATTGCATAAATATTTTTTTAATTTCAAATTTGACACTTGCCATGCAAGATTTTTCTTCTTTCTATAATTGAATATAATAACAGTACTAATATGTTTCCATTAGCTGCCCAAGTTTCCCATGACCTTTTTCTCAACAGTTGTGGCAACTTACACCTTAACAGCGAAATTATATTACAATTTTGGTATTGAAAATGCAATAATGAATTTCCATTTCGCCATTAACTTGGGAGAATAAATAATTAACTCATTTACCTTCTAGGATGTGAATTAAAATGCTTGATTGTCTGATAGATTCTGGACTGTCCAAGTTCTTGTGGCTTAATAAATAATTTCTAAAGATTTCGCTATAGAAATTTTATTTTTATTTTCAAAATAAAAAACAACAGTCTTCCATTAATAAAAACAAAAGAGTATTACATTTACAAGAATAGCTCTTAGCCTAATACCAGATGAGAAAAAAACACCGAGAAAAAGAAGCAGATGGGTAGACCAATTCATCCAATGGTCACAAAAACAGAGCAATATCCAATGACGAACTCGCAAAGTATACTCCATGGATGTCAATAGATGCAAAGTTGTTGCAAAAATAGCACATTCCATCAATATGACAGTCTCACTATCCAGTTGTAGAGTCCAGGAGTCCGCTGTAAATTATAAAAGAAAAAAACAAGCCTCAAAAATAGAGTCAAAAATAGAGAGAATGTTCCAACACAGTGGATTGTTCCTTTGACTAGTAACTCATAGTGAATCTGCCAGGGTGATACCGAAGATCCTCTCTTTGGCAGTCTGTTTGCAGGGCTATTTTCTTCGCGAAAGATGTGGCAGAATTGGATGGATGCGAAGGAAGCCTTTAATAAATCAATTTGTTCCAACTAATGGAGGAGAGAAAGCACTTGCAAAGAGGCTTTTCTATTTGCCCAATATATCATGATCTTCCAGTCCCATGCAACCAGAATATCCCCCACCACCCAACAGAGCATCTTAATGCCTCTCATAGCCAATACCTATGTTTTTGTGTTAGTGCCAAAGGCCCCTAACCAGTAAAAGTGGTAGGCTATGATAGAGATAATAGCTTCACATATGCACAGTCCATTTGCAAAGTCACAATCAAAATAGCGCTGGAGGGTATTATCAATTTTCATATAAGCCATTCAACGTCGATAGGTAACTGGTTTGCGAAGATTTATTTCAAGAAAATATTTGACAATTTTATTGAGCCTAGAGACTCATTTTACAGCCCAGTATGTGTAACATTTTCCATCCTTCATCAAAATTGAATTGAAATTTTGCTCATGTCTACCAAAATAAAAATATGAAAAATCTAAAAAAATAACTATACAAAGCATTTAAATAATATAGGCTTATAAAAAAAATTACACATGGAGAAATTAAATCCCTCTTAGCTCATGTTAGATCTGTACTTAAGATGGATCTATGCTAATTTAACAATCTGAAAATATTGATCCACCCAAATACCTTTCCAAACAAATAGAGACTATAGAAACTGCGATTCTAGAAAATAAAATAAATACTCTAAAAACTATAACTCACGACCATTAAAAAAAAAAAAAAAAGATTGTTGTGGAAACATCATTCAGCATTGTCCTAGTTTGTCAGGTTTAATGGATGACTTCTACATACTTAACTGTAAAAATCATCCATTGAATCAAAGATTTTTAACCATAATGTAAAAAATCATTTATTAACCGAAGGATTTTTGAAATAGTGAATAGTTAGATATGCATTCTATTTACATAGACTAAGTTGAATGTGTCTTTGAACCTAGAAGGAGGTGTTTTTGGTCTTTTACCTAAATATTATTTCTCATTACCAACCAAATCATTTTTCTATATTTAGCATATATGAAATGCTTTTAGATGACCATTTTTTCCTACATTTAGCATATTAATCCTCACAACTTCATACTTTGAAATATTTTAAGTTGTTTTTCTTTATGAAATCCAAATTCTATTAATTATTAGTTTGTTATTTTTAATAATTATAATTTGAAAAATGGTTTATTAATATATAGTTTACGTATATTTTATATATAAATTTCGCAAAACACAAAAGAATATTTAACACATAAATTGTAGTTACACTTTATAATAACACCTCTATAATATGTCATAGTTTAAGAAGGTAAAATCCCAATCTTCATAATTATTTTTCAATTTTTGTGTTTTGTCTTCATCCTTGGCTATTGACTCCTAAAGGAGTATAATATTGTGTGTTTCAATTTCTACTAGTTTAATTAAGGTTATTTGTTTTTGTATTTATTACTCAAATTAGAAAATATATTTAGTAGCATACTCATTTTTGGATCTAGTTTACTCTACATATTCCAGTTATAAAATTTTGTTGACCCTAGTTTATCTCTTTCATATCTTTTTCCTAAGCATGGGAAAGTAGGGATTTTTTGAGTACCTATGGATTGCTAGGATCACTCTCTCACCTGCTTGAATAAACCCTAAATAATTCAATGTGGTATACTAAAACTAGGATTTCTTATAGGTGAATAATCTTTATTAAACACTAATGAAAAAGTTATATAGTTACTCACAACTTTAATTTATCTATTTATTATCTAATTGGAAGCTAAGAAGAAGTTCAAACTAGAATACATGGGATGGAATGTTATGAAACCAGCTCAAGAAAAGATAGAAAAGATAGATCAACGCCTTAGAATTCAGCCTCTTCAAGGGGGCAACCTCCTTTACATTACATAAATGAACAATTCTTGGATGATACAAATGACAAAACCTCCTTTCTATATATAGGAGTCTAAGGAGTCACAATATAACCCAGCCGACCTAACAATAATAATATAACGCCACAAAAATAACAATAGAGGGATTCTATGGGGCATAGTAATAACAATATGGGGGCAATAGGGGCACAACAATATTAATAAGGGGTATAACTACAATAGTAATGGGGTATCACTAGTATTATAGGGACCCAACATGCCCCTCTCCTTCAAAAAAGTGTTGTCCTCAACGCTTGAGTAGTTCTGGATACTTCTGTATAAAATTCTCATCCTCCCATGTGGAATCTTCAGTGGATAAGTTCTTCCACTTGATAAGATATTCCGAAATTGATCGATTTCATAGCTGTCGAGTTCTTGTTTCTGTGATTTCTTCCAGTTCCAATATAATTTTTCCTTCCTCGTCAAGTTCAGGAAATATTGTTTGAACTGGGAGCTTTTCACTTATAACCTTCTTTAAACATGAAACATGGAAATTTGGGTGCAATCGAGAAGCTGCAAGAAGCTCCAATTTGTATGCCATAGTACCAATGTTTTGCAACACCTTGTATGGACCATAATACTTTGGTGATAATTTATTATCCTTCTTAGCTTGCTTGAGGGACATTTTCTTATATGGTTGTAGTTGTAGGAATACCCAGTCACCTACATCAAAACTTATTTCGCTACGATGTTGATCTGCCTGTTCTTTCATTCTATTCTATGCCAACACGAGTTTATCCTTTAAGAGTTGGAGGACTTGTTGTTGATGTTCGATGTGATGTTCCATTACCTGAACCTTAGAATTTTCTCTTAAATATGATGTGATGGATGGTGCCTGATACCCATAAATGGGGTCATTTTTGTTGCTGTATGGAAGGAAGTGTTATACCACCATTCTGCCAGAGCCAACCATTTGACCCATTGTGTCTGTTTATCAGATACAAAGCAACGAAGATATCCTTCCAAACATTTGTTTACTATCTCAGTTTGCCCATCAAATTGAGGATGATAAGATTAGCTATGAGCTAACTGAGTACCAAGACAAGAAAATAATTCTGTCCAAAAATTTCCAGTGAAAATGGGATCTCTGTCACTTACAATAATCTTTGGATTTCCATGTAGCTTTTGAATTGTTTCCATAAATGCCGTGGAAACTGTGCTGGCTTTAAATGGATGTGATAATGCACAAAAGTGTGCATACTTGGTAAGTCTGTCAACTACACCATGATGACACTCTTTCCCTCAGACTTGGGTAAACCTGTGATAAAATCCATTGAAACCTCCTCCCAATGTTGGCTTGGAATGGATAAAGGTTGTAATAGACCGGTGTCTTAATTGTTTCAACTTTATTTTTTTGGCAAAGCAAACATTCCGCCACAAACTTTTGAATATCTGATTTAAGGCCATTCCAAAAAAATTCCTTCTTAACCCTGTGGTAAGTTTTTAAAAATCTTGAGTGCCCTTCTAAGGGAGAAGTGTGCAATTCCATAAGAATATTTTGTTTTAGCTGGGAATTCTTACAGAGGTATATGCGATCTTTGTACCATAAAAAATCATTTTTCTAGCTAAATGTATTAGATGTACTAGAATCTTGTTGTAACTTTCGAATAAGTGCCACACTTCTTCATCATTCTTCCATTCCTCCATTGATTCGTTTATCCAATCTGGTTGGATAATAGAAATGGCGCACAACAATGCTTCCACATCCTCATCCTTTCTTGAGAGTGCATCTGCCACCACATTTCGCTTCCCTTTTTTGTAGATGATTTCAAAGTCATAACCCAACATCTTTGTGACCCACTTTTGTTGCTCTTCAGAGGATAATCTTTGTTCTAAAAAGTATTTAAGGCTATCATGATCCGTTTTTACCTTGAGTGTCTTCCCATTAGGTAGGGTCACCATTTCTTAAGTGCATGTAGTATTTCCAACATTTCCTTCTCATAAATAGCTTTGTGTAAAAACTTTCCCTTGATTGGACGACTTTCAAAAGCAATGGGTCTTTCATCTTGCATTAAAACAGCACCAATTCCATTTCCTGAAGCATCACATTCCACAATAAAGGTTTTTGTGAAGTCCGGTGTAGCTAAGACCGGTGCTTGGCACATTGCCTCTTTAAGATGTTCGAAGGCCTTTGTTGCTTCCGGAGACCATGAAAATGCATCTTTCTTCAATAATGTTGTTAGAGGTGCTGCTATTCTCCATAATTCTTAACAAACTTGCGATAATACCCTGTCAACTCGAGAAATCCTCGCAGATGCTTATGGATGTGGGGATTTTCCATTCCTTAATGGCTTTAATTTTGCTAGGGTCTACCTTAACTCCTTCATGAGATACAATATGACCCAGATATTCCACCTCTTGGACTCCAAAGAAGCATTTGGATCTTTTTGCATATATTGTTTCTCCTCCAATAGTTGTAGCACCCTGTCAACATGTTCAACATGATCCTTCCAAGACTTGTTGTAGATTAGTATATCATCAAAAAATACTAACACAAATTTTCTAAGAATGGTTTGAAAATTGAATTCATCAACCCTTGAAATGTTGAAGGTGCATTGGTAAGGCCAAAAGGCATGACCAAAAATTCATAATGACCCTCATGAGTTCTAAATGTTGTTTTTGGAATGTCTTCAGTCTTCATTCTGATTTGATGATATCCTGAATGAAGATCCAACTTGGTGAAGTAAATTGA